>JBBUKS010042882.1:0-10497 GCA_038050645.1 Hedychium gardnerianum | reverse complement strand
AGAATTGATGTTTGCAGAGATGATTGTATGTTATATTGGGGAGATGATGAAGATGCATAGGTTTGTAAATTCTGTAATCAAGCTAGGTACAAGAGCACCAGAAGGAGTCAATAATCACGTAAATCATATACTCAGTTGTTTTATTTGCCGTTAACTCCTAGGTTACAAAGGCTTTACGCATCAAAGGTCACTGCTGAATACATGACTTTGCATGCAAATTATTAAATAGAAGAGGGGTTAATGTGTCATCCGGAGGAGTGGAAAATTTTTGATAGAACATATCTGAAATTTATGAAGGAAACTCGAAATATTAGGTTAGGTTTCTGTGTAGATGGATTTACTCAATTTGGGAAATCAAAAAGAAATTATTCTTGTTGGTCAGTTATCTTAACTCCTTATAATCTTCCACCTGTGATGTGCATGAAAACACTGTATATATTTTTAACATTGGTTGTGCCTAGCTCGCAAAATCCGAAGAAGTTAATAGATGTTTATATGCAACCACTGATTGTAAAGCTGAAACAACTATAGGATGAAGGTTTTCCTACATATGGTGTTCATCGGATGTTTATAATGAAGGCTGTTCTTTTTTGGACCATAAATGACTTTCCAGCTTATGGCATGCTATCGGGATGGAGTATCGCTGGATCTTAGGATGTCCAATATGCATGAAGAGATAAAAGTCAATCAGATTGAAACATGGGAGGAAACCGAGTTATTTTGATTATCATAGATAATTTTTACCGCTAAATCATAATTTTAGAAGGAATAAAGATAAATTCACTAAAAATAGAATTAAAAGAACACCTCCACCATTGAGATTAACAGGTGAACATATTTAGTGGTGAGTGTTTAGCTTTTCATCTATTATTGAAGAGTCACATGGTATAACATATGATTATGGAAGTACACATAAATGGACTAAAAGGAGTATATTTTGGGATTTACCATATTGAAATAGTCATTTGATTCATCATAATCTTGATGTAATGCATATTGAGAAGAATATTTTTGATAATCTGATAAATACAGTGATGGATATCGCCGAAAAAATAAAAGACAATCTGAATGCAACAAAAGATATGAGACTCCTTTATAAAAGACTCACTCTTAATGTCGATGAAAGTAGTATGGGACTAAATCCAAAGGCAGTTTATATATTGAATAAGGATCAGAAATGTGTTGTTTGTGAATGGTTGAAATTATTAAAATTTCCATATGATTAGGTCTCTAATCTTGGGAGATGTGTCGATTTGAAGGAATGCAAATTGATTGGTTTGAAAAGTCATGACTACCATATATTCATGGAAAGGCTCATTCATATTTCTTTTAAGGAACTCTTACCAAATTTTGTATGGGGTGTCATTACGGAGTTAAGCATTTTTCTTCATGATATTTACTCAATAGTTTTGAGACATTCATACATACAGACGTTAGAGAGAGACATTTCAATCATTATGTGTAATTTAGAAAGAATTTTTTCACCCTCATTTTTTGATTCCTTGGAACATCTTTTGATTCACTGCCATACATATGAGGCCAAAGTTGGAGGCCTCGTCCATTTTCGATGGATGTATCTATTTGAAAGGTAAAATTTTCATTTTCTATAATTTGTTATGAATGCATAAAAATAGAATAATTTTATTATATATTAATATCTAATCCTATATCATTTGAAGAAAAAAGTGAAAAATAAGGCACGTGTGGAAGCCTCTATTGTTAATGCATATATTGTGGAGGAAGTAGCAACTTTTGCATCATATTATTTTGAGTCTCACGTTCAAAGAAAAAGATGGAGACTGAGAAGAAATGATAAGGGTTCTATTGATCTCAATTTGAACTTATTCTCAATTTTTAACTACCTTGGTCGACCAAGTGGACCATGTAAGCAGAGATACTTAACTGGTCAAGAATGACGGGCAACTCACACATATATTTTATTGAATTATTCAGAAGTATCGTCATATTACGAGTTAGTATATATTTTCTATTTTTTATATTTATTATGTCGTAAATTATTTGTATTATAATTTTTTTATTGTAGGATTTTTCAAAACTTATATTCTAAAATATTAACACAAGAGTTTAATCGCTTCTGTGAAGAAGAATTTGCACCATGGTTCAAATCATATATAAGTAGACAATCTAAATCTGGTTTACACATATGCAGACTTTTAAACATATTTATTTGACTTTAGGTTTATGATAATCAAGCTCACCTTGAGCAAAAATTACTATTCCATTTATCATGGGGTCCAAAAGCATTGGTACGTACTTCGCCGACATAAATGAATATAACTTTCATACTCAAGAATATGGAATGAGAAAGACTATAATAAATAGTGGGGTTTGTGTTTAGTTATCCAATGATGGAGGTGCAAGCAATGATTTTTAGGATTTGTTGGATGAAATTATAGAGAAAGAATACCTTGGCTTAGAAATGCGAGTTATCTTATTTATATGTCAAGAGTTTGACCTTGTCAAAGGGATGAAGGTGCATCCATGATATAATTTAGTTGAAATAAATCATAAGAGATTTTATAAGAGATATGAACTATTTGTGTTGGCACAACAAGCGATTCAAGGATTATATGCGTCATATCCTAATTTGAAATGTGACAAGATTGATTGGTAGATTATTTGTAAAATGAAAGCATGGAAAAAATTGAAGAACGTTGAGAAGACATTGCATATCAACAAGAGGAAGTTGCGAGCATATTTCAGACCGAGGAATATATTATTTCAACGTTACAAGATCCCAGCGGAGTAGTGATAAACGTGGATGCAACTGAAATTCATGACAATGATGACGATGATGACAACGATCACGATGATGATAATGATGATGAGGAGGAGGAGGAGGAGGATGAGAATGACAACGAGGACTTTGATTTATGATGATGGGTAAGTTTTGTTATCAAACATTCACACAAAAATATGATATTCTATTTTCATATATGATAATATTTTATTTATGAGTAAATTTAGTTTTAATCTGCTAATTTACAAAACTCGTAGCTCAATTAGTTGTTTATATACTATCTCATTCTTAAATTTATATATTGTATCTGTTAATGCACTGTATTTTTTTTCTATAGATCATTAGAGGTGGCATCTACAATTTTATTTCACGCACTCTCTGATCCGTTCGAAAATATGGTAAGTTTTTTCATATTCTTTATTATGCATCAAATTTTTAATTATTTTACTCTAATAATTTTGGTTGACAGTTTCGACGTAATGGGCGTAGACAAAGTTCTCTTGACCAGGCTGCTTCATAATCTGGCACTAGACCTTAACCCCCCCATCCATTTAGGTCTAGGACCTTCCCATGCACCTTCATCAGCACCTTCCCATTAACCATCACTAGTACAGGAGCATATTCCTTCCGCCAAAAATTTAGCTACTGAGATTATAGACACTCGAGAGTTTATAATCCCGTTGGGAGATTCGTAAGTACTATGTTAATATTTAAAAATTTCAACTATATTAATTATTTAACATTAATTATTTTTAACTTTATGGTAGATTTGCAAATTCTATACGGGTTATTTATGATATTAATAGAATCATGAATAACCATTGGGGAGGGCTTCAATGACATATACAAGTACTTCAACACCCACCAAAGAGCTCTGGTGGAACGAATTTAAGGTATATCTCCTTTAGTTTATATATGAAATTAAAGTGAATATATAATTATATATATTTTTTCATTTCAGCGGGCATTCAATTGGGAATCGAGTGAAGAGGTGGAAATAAAAAGAATTTTTAAGAAAAAAATGTGGAGATCACATCCAGCATATACTTAATCATGCAAAGACTAGAAAAAAAAAGTCACCCTACATCATTGATGAAAATTAGATCAGGATCTCTAATTTTTGAACAATCGAGGAATGCAAACAAAAGAGTCAACAAAATAGGTTAAATCAAGCTTAATTCTGGAGACTCGTCTGCGATATATGCGGGAGGCTCTATCAATATCGATGAACATACAAGTAGATTGGTAATTTTTTAACTCCTACTATTTTTTAATCTTTTTTAGACAATTTCATTATTTCTAATAGTATTTTTTTAGACCAACGAAATGGGAAAGAAGCTAATGTTCATAGACACATTCACCCACACATTTAAAAAAAAAAGACAAGACTTGGAGTGTGGATAGAGCTAAAGTAGTTATGGTTTGGATTAATCTTTGATATTAATTCATAACTTAGATTCTATTAGTTATGTAATGCTCTCTCTTTATATTATATGTATTTCTATTATATATAATTAAGATTATATGCATTTTTAAAATATTGTTATTTTAATTTTTCTTATTACAATATAAGATAAATATGGTGAGCTAGAGCTAGCATTGAGAAATTCGCAAGCTAGTGATGAATCCAACGAATCTGAGACCTCTGTTGGTAATAATATGAGTTTATGACTGGAGGTGAGTGGCAGACGAAAAGGGAAAAGGATATTGGGAATAAGTTCTTTAAGCAGAACCAAAAGAGTTGCTAGTGCATCTTCTTCCACCCCACCAGCAGTAAAGACACAAATAAATAACTTGACTAAAGAGGTTAGAAATTTGAAGGGGATAATATTCCAAGGGGATGAGGAAATGCGCCGACAACAGGACCTCATATTGCGACATCTTCAGTTAAGCTCCGCTCCAAGTCAGATTCCTCCCGGTTCTGGTGATGATGTTGACGATGATGACCATGATGATGGTGGTGTTGATTCTTCATCACTTTGTTATGTATGAATATTATTTCATGACTTTGTTTCAACATATATGAACCCTTCATTTTTGTAATTTTGAATAATACTATTAATTTGTTTCGAATAAAGTTGGTGAGGCCAAGGACATGTTGGAGGAAGTAAATCTTTATAAGTTTTGTATTAGTTTATAGGATTTTCTTTCTTGTAAAAAAATGATATTTTTTGTTTGTTTATTTTTTGATGCAGGAAAAGCAGAAGAATGAAAGGAGATCAAGGAAGTGTCTGCCGAGGAAGACGATGATTTTTTTTTGTATATTATTTTGAGACTGTTTGGTGACTTGTTGGATGTGACCTTTTAGATTGGAATGTTGAATGTTTTTGGATCTAATGACTTGTATATATTGATATATTGACTTATTTTTTTGTATGGTTTCATTTTGGATATGTTTGCTTGACTTGTATGGATTGTAGATATGTCCAATGTTTGTGTATGTATAAAAGGGTTTGGATTTGTATACATGATCAAATGCAGAAATTGGTAGGTTCTGGGCAAAAAATTTGTGTTTTGCGATGAATTTAGCCACGAAAATTTTTGGTGCCAACTTATCGTATTCCACTGTGTATTGTAATGCTGCTATGAAAATGGAATTCATACCCGATTTGCGACAAAAATGAAATTCGTCACAAATTTAACAATGAATCCCTTCATTGCAAATCTACGACAAAAATAAGATTTGTCTATGATTGGAGATGAATCCTTTTCATCGCAGATTTGCAACAAAAATGAAACTCGTCGTCAAATCTTGTACGAAAACACAATTTTGTCGTAGATTTGCATTTTTGAATTCTGCGACGAATTTGGTGATGAAAATAAAACTCGTCGCAGAATTTGTGATGAATTTACATATTTTCGTTGCAGAGTTTGGCAATGACTTTTTCTCGACGAAAAATTATTCGTCACAGAGTTCAAGGTAAATATTTTTGCGATGATTTTTTTTTAAAAAAAATCGTCGCAAAATTCATCGCAAATGTTCTATTTTTTTGTAGTGAAAAGATATCTGAAAAGGAGAAACGGTGAACCAAGTAAAATTGATTATGTTTGCATGTTGCTATCGAGTTTCCGCTATGCAACTGAACCGAAAAATGTCTTCTTTAACTTCAACACTTTATCTTTATCCTCAACCATATATCTAATAGGTTTTTCCATGTAGACATCCTCATTAAGATATGAAATTTCTCTAATCATGCTCGATGAATTCAATGATGCCCAAGTAGTTAGTTGCATAATATAGCAACAAAAACAACATGCCAAACACAAGTGCACATAAGATTTATGCAAAAAATTCATAGAGGATCAAGGGTAAAAGGTATGGAAGAAAAATAATCGAATAAATATAATAATAGAATACATATATTTTTCTCTAAATAAAAATCTTACTATTAAATTGGAATAGAACAAAATATCTTAATCTAAAGCCCCACAGTCATCTCCTATTTTAAAATTGGAATCAATTTTAGAACCACTCTGTCAAATTTTCAATAGCTCTAAAAACATTTTTTTAAAAAAAATAAAAATAAAATCTCCAGAACAGCCACTGAAAATTTCTAGTATTTTCACAACTAAAAAAATCCGATAAATAATTCTGCTGTTGCTAATCCCATGCTTGGTAACTGAGTGATAACCACTCTGTCAAATTTTCAATAGCTCTAAAAACATTTTTTTTTAAAAAAATAAAAATAAAATCTCCAGAACAGCCACTGCAAATTTCTAGTATTTTCACAACTAAAAAATCTGATAAATAATTCTGCTGTTGCTAATCCCATGCTTGGTAACTGAGTGATAAGTGTTGTATCACACATGGAAACTGTCATCCACACTTTTAATATTTATTTTCTTTCCTAATTCTAATTAGTTTAAAAATAAATATTATGATTAATAATTTTACTATTTTAAGACTTAAAATAGTTAGCATATTATTAATTAGAATTAACAATTAAATTATTTTAGGAGTTAAAATAGTTAGGATAATTAATTTCGTAAAACTTAATTAATTAATCAAAATATTAAACAAGAGAGGGTGCATTGTTTTAGTGAGCATACTGCTTCTCCTTAGTCCATTAGTAAAAATATATATATGTCTCATGCCAATTTAATTGGTCTCTATAAGAGGGTTGCACTATTTTAGTTACTAGAATAGGTCCATAATGATGATAAATTTTTAATATTAATTATTTGTGTTTATTCTATATGTAACATAATTAAATTAATTGGATGCTTTATATAATATTGTGAAGACTTTTTATAGAATATTCAAGCAATATCAATGGTGGCCAAAATCAAGTGAAGTTAAATCAATTTGGAATGAGATACTAGATATATTAAATTTAGTCGGAAGGTACGAACCTAGTTGTAAACTACATTTACTTCTCCTATAAGGGATGTGTTTATGATTTTGAAGTTTTAGGTTATCATTATGTTATAGTTTTGAGTCTATTCATGTATAACACATATGATTTACTTGTTACATGTAAAGCTCATTATTAATTTACCTTTTTTTAAAAAAAATATTTAGAAATTTAAATCCTGACTAGTAATCAGGTTCTTGTCCTCTCTCATATACTGATCACTATTCGGGCTAGTTAGACTAGTCCTCGTGATTTACCTCCTCCGTGTTAGTCCTAGAATAGACTGGCGAGAGCGCTGGAGATGAGCGTTTCACCTTTTTACTACCGTGTTTATGATTTTGAAGTTTTAGGTTATCACTATGTTATAGTTTTGGGTCTATTCATGTATAACACATATGATTTACTTGTTACATGTAAAGCTCATTATTAATTTACCTCTTTTTTTAGAAAAAATATCTAGAAATTTAATAGCAATTATTTTGACTAAAAATCAATTGGTTGGAGAAAATTATATTTATTGAAAATATAATTTAATGATTAGAAGCGTAGATTTGTGTAAACTAAACTATATCCTAAGATGCCTATGGTAGAGTCCATTATGAAACAAAAGATGTTAATTGAACTATCTTCTAATATGCCTATGGTGTCAACATTATAAATCAAGTGTATAAGTTGTTAAACATAGAAAGATTCAATTTATAATTTAATCTAAAGAATGATTATCCATGATTGATAAATAAACACGTATAAGTATAAGTTATTTTGACAAGATCATCTCAATTTTATTGACATTGCTTAATAATAAAATTGAGGATACATTTTAATGTAATTGACTAAACCATGTGAAATTAAAATTGTGATTTGACCACACATATTTAATTTTACTTAATTCTCATATATAACATCTCAATCCTAGCAGATAATGAACTTCAATTACTAATCACCAATGGGTGAAATTAAACTAATGTTTTAGGAATTTAAATGAAATAATGAAGAACTAATTGTATTCACAATATGGAATTAGTCAGCTAATTAATATGCACGATCATAATCTCATAAATTCTTCTAATATAAAGTAAATCTAAGTAATTCAACTTTAATTACCGAATTAATCATGTGATGTGATCACATGAGATTGTCAAATAAAAGATCAAAGTTGAGTGATTGTAAATATCTGGTAAAAAAAGTTGAGTGAGTAAATATCCAAAAAGAACATTTTGATCATGGGGTCATATTTTAGATATTCTAGTTGATCAATTGGGTGATGTGTTAGATCAATCAATCAAAGGATATATTTATTGATTATAAGTTTTAGTAATTTTAATTGAATTAAGAGTGCAATCTCGTTTTATTAGTGGAATATAATATATTAATAAATTATTTTTGACTATTTAAGAGTTGGCTAGGTCGAAATTAATTTATTGAAGATTAATCTAATTGGGTTCGATTAGGTTCCTTTGGTGGCTCGAGTGAGACTCAGATAAATTATAAAAGTTATAAATATCGAAATTATAATGAAAAATAAAATATGTTGAACTAATATTAGCATGTGTTGTTATATTTGAGAGATGTCCTAAGACTATCATCTTATGATATGTACTATTTATTGGATAAATAAAAATTCACTATTTAAGTGTACATTCTTAATGTATATGATTGAATTTTAAACTCATTTATTAAATATCTACAATATGATTCATAACATAAGAGAACTTATGATTGGATCACAACTAATGAGCATCTCTACATGTATAATTATGAATGTATTGAAATATTTTCTAGTCGATGAATTGATGATTTCAGACATCATCGATTCTGAGAGACTAACACGTGTTATACTCCTTGATTTAACTAAGCAACTTCTCCTCATTGGCTGAAGACATTAGGATGCCGAGAGTTAAATGTAGATGCTAGTTAAGGGTAACTAGTTCATTGGAGTGACCTATCATGAAACTCCATATAGTTCTTTACGTATATGGATATGTCAATGAAGATCTCATTATAGTTCAAGTGCAAGTTTCCTTCGACTTGAGGTATTTAAGTCACCTTGGTCATGAAGACTTATACTTTGACATCTTAGTCGATATATCTCCACAAAGGTGTGGGTACGGGATGATTGGGTATAAGTCGAAGTGCTCGAAGGTGTTTGGATAGCTCATAGAGGATTCACTTCTTCTAGTATAAGGAGACGTATATCCTATGACCACTTGTCAGAATTATTACTCGAAGTCTTTAGCTAAAGCAATATATGTCAAGAGTAAAATACTCTTGGACACATGTCAAGAGAAAGTATAACTTGGGCTAGGTGTTATGTAGTCATCCTAGTGGGGACTGACACATAGACCATGTCCAAGAGTATCTTGATAATGATGACAAGTAATCATCAAATCTTTATTCAGAGAAAA
Source organism: Hedychium gardnerianum (assembly GCA_038050645.1). Lineage (NCBI taxonomy): Eukaryota > Viridiplantae > Streptophyta > Magnoliopsida > Zingiberales > Zingiberaceae > Hedychium > Hedychium gardnerianum. Next base: position 976 of record JBBUKS010042882.1, on the reverse strand, counting down.
AAATTATTATAAAAGATTATCATAATATTGTAATATAATATGATTTGATAAGACAATAATGGTAAAAATATAATTATTCTATATTATCATTGTTCCTGCGCGGAGACTGTCAGAGGATGAGCCACCGGTGAACTGGAGATTTGTTAGCTGGATCACCGTTGAGTGGAGTGGTTATGCCGGTCGTCTGAGGTCTTGAGGTCGATCGGAGGGCTTCACCGGTCTCCAGTCCTAGGTAACCGGTCGGAGGGTTTGGTCCACGGGGCGACGAGCAGGCAAGATCTCTCTGTTTTTTTCGGTCGGGGACCTGTACATATCACAAAAAGAGAGACGGAGGGTTAAATGAGAGCTCCAGGCGAGGGGCCTGGGGATCCCGCTCCGACCCTCAAGTCAGGTCTGATCGCCCGGAGGTATTGAAACAGTAAGTAAAGGAGTTTTAGAGTAGAAAAGAACCCCTCTTCTCGCAGTGACTCCCGTTGCTTTATATACTCCTCCAAAGTGTGTACGACCAGCATTAATGATGCGTCCTGTTAAGGCATGGGTGAGCATGTTCTAGCCCGAAAGTACCGTCGTTCCTCGTATTTCAGGAGAGTGCCTGGGGTACAGTTGGGGGTGTTCTGGTCGTACCGTTGAGGGGTGTTGTGGTCGTACTGGTATCCACTTAGATTTTACTTGGTATCCACTTCCTTGAAGTGACTAATCCAAGGGTTCACTCTCCTCATTCACAGTTCCACTATGAATGACTCCTTCTTGGATACTTTTCTAGGGTTTCTTTCAGGCTAAAAAATGTCTCCCAATCGATTGGCCTTACCCTCAATCGATTATCACGTCAGCTCGACCATTCAAAACCTACAGAACGACTCTTTTTTGCCTATCCAATTGATTGGTGAGTCATACCTGTAGGATCGGGTGGACCGGCTAAAGGAGGGTGAATAGCCCTGCAAATCAAAATTAAGACTTTCTCTTGCCTCTAGCTAAG
>JBBUKS010042871.1:0-10497 GCA_038050645.1 Hedychium gardnerianum | reverse complement strand
GAAATGGAGGAGAGCGTCAGGTGTTTTATGTGATCGTAAAGTACCTCTAAAACTTAAAGAAAAGTTCTACAAAACAGCAGTTAGACCTGCTATGTTATATGAAACTGAATGTTGGGCTATGACTCGAGCACATAGGCCGAAGATGAGAGTTGCAGAGATGAGGATGTTAAGGTGGATGTGTGGACATACGAAGATGGACAAAATAATAAATGAGAGCATTAGAGAGAAAGTTGGAGTAACATCTATTGAGGGAAAACTTCGAGAGATACATTTGAGATGGTACGAGCATGTACTTAAACGACCTCTAAATGCTTCAATTAGGCGATGTGAAACTATGACAAATACACACATCAAACGAGGAAGAGAAAATAAAAAAAGACTTGGTTAGCAATAATAAAACAAGATAAAATTTATTTAAGTATAGATGATGATATAGTTGGGGATAGAGCCAATGGCGTAAAAGGATCCATATAGCCGACCCCACATAGTGGGATAAGACTTGGTTGTTGTTGTTGATGTTGCATTTCATGACAAAGCTGTAAAATAAACTGTAAAATTTGCACAATTTGTTTTGGTGTTGTAATGAATGGTAGGTCTACTACACAAGCAGATTGAATGAGTGAAACTATGTTTGTAAAGTGAGGACAAATATCTGGGTGGTTGTCTTTTTGAGCAAAATGGGAAAGTTACCATGATTTGGATTGTTGGCATGAGTCAATAAGATGGCCTCTACTTGAGAATGGATACATTGAAACTATCCAAACTCTTAACTTTCAATGAACATTGGTACTAGAGTTACTGGTGGAGTCTATTTGTGAATTTTCTCTAAGTAATAGCCTTTTGCAATGCAGAGTAAGACTGCATACAATAAACCCAATGTGGTCTGATTCTTTCCCGAGATCTCGCATGGCGGGAGCTTCGTGCACCGAGCTACCAATATATATAACAGTCAATGGTACCCTATGGGACATACATTTTTCTTTAGAATGCTTTTGAAGAGTTAATATAGTATAAATGAGAATGCTAAGATGGATGTGTGAAGTCACCTGAGAATGCGAAGATAAATTAATACTATGTGTAGCTCTAATAAATGATAGAATAATCTGAAAACAAGTTTAGATGGTATGGATAATCTTCATGGATGATGAATGAATTCTTAGACAAGTTGAAAGAGTTGAAGATGCAAGGAGTAGAGGAAGAAAAAGAAATATTAACTTAGAATAACCCAAGACAATTTAAGGGATTTTATAGGGCTATGCTGGTATAACCTTACATAGAGTTCAATGGTGTGATAAAATTCATGTAGTTGACTCAAATAGTTGGGATCGACATGGTTGATGATGATGGTGGTTCTTCTAGACCAAAACTTTAAAATATTTGTATCCTTGGAATTGGCTTTAGAATCCATTAAATTTAAGCTATTTGGTCAACCACACCTATTCTAGTGGTAAAGTTGTCTAGTTTTGAAAGCAACGTTGCATCTTACCTTGCGATGTTATCCATCATCTCCTAAAATCCTACCTCAGTACCTTGGTACATCTAAGGACTTTAAACTTTAATAGAATAAGGTTGACCATTGCAACTTTTTGATCGTTCAAATTTCTAATATCATATAATTGATTATGGTATCATTTTGAGTTGGAGATTTGTATCATGGGCATGTCTATAATATTATGAACTTATAATTAACTTATACTACATTTTTTTTTTTAGACTGGTATATTTGCTAATAAACAATTTATGTTACTTTTGTCAAATTTCTTGTCTTAGGCCATCATCATAACTATTAGAGGTTGACTACATCAATCTTATCCCTCTATAACTCTATTTAAGGATATATTTACGGCCGTAAACGAATCAAATGTTTATGAGTAAGTTTGACATTTGACTTGGTAAAAACTTGTTTATGTTCATCTCATTAATGTTCGTGGATAGTGATTGTGAACTATTCATGTCCATGAATAAAGCTTGTTAAGTATGTCTGAAATCTCTCAAAATGGACGAACAAACTTGGAATATCAAGCTTATTGGCCAACCAAACAAGCTTAAAAATGTAAAAAACTTCAAACAATAAAACAAGTCTGAACTACGAGCTTGTTAACATTTAAACCAACCAAACTCAAACCAACTTATGCAAGAAAGAAAGAAAGAAACCAAGCTACTTGAGCAATTGTCATTTCAGTAGCTTGGTTAATTTTACGCTTGGCTCGGGCTTAGTTACCTTACTAAACAATCCTGAACGACACAAGCTTACATTTATTTGGCTCATTTACAGATCTTAAATCAATTTGATTTACATCAGTTATCAGTTTATTAGCTTCTATGTCCTTGCAATTTTTGTTGTCATTATTTAACTTGCTTGGCTATAGAATTTATTTGATTGAATGGTCACCTTTAAAAATGTTCATGACAATGTAACATATTTGTTTCACATTTTATTGAGTTACACCTAATTGCTTCTAGATATCAGTATTTTTTATTTTATCTTTCCTAGTACACTCAGACATCCATCATTGTATTCTTTTCTATGCTAGATCAACTTTTTTGTATGGGTTATTCACTTATATTAAGTTTTTGTATGTGTTATTTAGTAACTTCTGAATACTATTTTATATGTCATATATTTCATATATGTGGCAGCATGTTAAATACTTCTATTAAATTTATAAAAGTCCATCTCATTTTTCTAGGTGTGTATGCCCATGAACCTAGGCCCTTCGTCCACTTACTCATCTTCATAATTAACAAGTCTTTGTTGATCCCAACTATTCAGAGTCGGTTAGATTGATCTTGCCTCTCTATTGAATCCCTTACAAGGCTATATCACTAGTATTATTTTGATATCTCAAGTCACATTTTTTTACCTGAATTATGATAACATATTGCCTAATTTAAAACATCAGTCATTTAAACTGTTGGTTGATGCAAGGGTTGGGCAGATCTCCTTCATAGTATTGTAGGGTTGACCATATTTTTCTTATTTAATCATCAACATATCAGTGACATCTAAAACTGAAGTTACCGGTTTGATCCCTATCCATTTACAGGCATCAATTATGTTGTAAACTTGTCTTGATGTTTCCTTTCATTATGATGACCTTTTGGATCGTCCACATGGCTTAAGTGTTCAGCAAACTCTCATGACAAGTTGTGTAGAAACTGGGAACCATATTTTAGTAGCATGATGGGCCCCATGTCCTGATAGCATTATATTTAACTACTTATTTTAGCACTTCAGCCCTTGATAGAATCCCTACTTTTATATATTCAGGTCTGCAATGCATATGTTGGTCCGATCAAGGTATCTTTGTAAAGCTAGCCTTAAAATCAGTTTCGTCAAAGAGGATAACTCATTCATTCTGTTGTGTTATAATTCTATTATGGTTTAAACTGCAGAAGTTTTTCTTTGAAATTCTTATGGGAATGGATATTTTTAAAACAGCTCCATATAGCGTGAACAATGCCTTACCTTTGATTATGGATCTAGGCATGGAATGGAGAATCAAAAAGAGCCATCAAGGAGTTTGTAACTGTGATCACATCTAATTTAGAAACTGAACTGCTATCCATCTTGTCTAAGACTGAAAGAACTACGTTGATAAAGTTTGTAATTGAAGATTATTTTTATTACATATCTGAGAAACACTTCTCTAAACTAACCAATCAATTACATTTCGAATATACTAACAGAGACTTGCCATTTGGCTGGTATAAGTATATATCATTGACTCTTTTTTTTTGCTCATTTTTAACATTCTAGTGAGAAGATGTGACCTAGAGGACATGGGTTCGAGTATCGGAAACAACCTCTTGCAAAGCAAGATAAGGCTGTGTACAATAGACTCTTCCCCAAGACCCCGTATGGCGGGAGCTTTGTGCACCAAGCTGTTTTTTTTTTTAACATTCTACTGAATGTTCAAAAACACCAATAGAGAAAGACCTATATAATTATAATCCATGAGCTAATACATACTTTACTATGTATGTGTTGATCCTTTAGTATAAATTTTTGGGATATGGTGATCAGCCTAATATGACACGACTACCTATCTTCACATCCAACAATTTCAGTTTTTTAAGAAGCATTGTAGCATACTATAAGTTTGACCATGCATTGTATGCCCACTGATGAAGAGGTAAAGTGGCTATTCAATTAGAGGTTGAAGTTAACTCTTGAGTTTCAAAGTGATTATCTGAGAGTAGTTAAGAAATTAATTAGCCAACTCTACAACACGACAAACAAGATTTCCTTAAGTACACTTCCTTTTTCTTTATTTTTTTAATTACTTTTAAAAACTTGCATCATTCAAGTACATAATATTGCGAGATTAGATCACAGATTTGTAGCAGTCAGTGCCTTGACCCATAATGGCGGTTGACTTCTTTTCTCAACTCATGTACACAAAGTTAGCGGTTGATACTAATCTGTATATTGAGTCCTTAAGAAAGCAACATGGTATGTGATTAAGGCGATTCAATAGATAAACACCCTGTTTCCTTTTTAATTTTGTTCCATGAAATGCTAATCTGTAAATTGTACGCATAAATGCTATGCGTTTTTAATTTTCAATTTTTACAAGTGCTCACATGAGTGCCATTCTATATTTCAGGAGACATGGCAGGTAGGAATCGTATTCCCCGCCATCTTGTGAACGAGAGGTCTCATGGTTTCCGAGATGGCCCTCCACTTCGTCGACCTGTGCCTGTACATCCAGCTGAGGAAGAACTAGCTTTGAGGCATGACGAAATCCGTAGGCTTCATGCTGACAATCAGCTACTGATGGACGAAAATATTGCTCTCAGGAGAGAGATAACTTTCGCCAAGGATGAACTCCATCAACTTAGTCAGGCTATACCCAAGCTCCGGGCCGATAAAGAATTAGAGGCGAGGGAATTGATCCAGAGAGGTCTTAAGTTGGAAGCTGATCTTCGCGCTGTTGAGCCCCTCAGGGAAGAGACTCTGCAACTAAAATCTGAAGCACAGAAGTTGGACAAATTGCGACAAGAGTTATCTGCAAAGGTTCAAACTATGCAACAAGATCTGAAACATTTGCAGGCTGAGAACCAACAAATACCTACATTACGCGTTGACATTGATGGACTTCGACAGGAATTGGTTAGAGCCAGGTCAGCGATTTCCTTATTGTTATCGTCTTTTTCACAATCCTTTCCTGGGAATCAAATACAAATATCTAAATGAGTAACACTTAGCTTGCTAGTTACAGTTCTTGTTCATAGCAAATATCTTTTCGTGGTTATGTAGGACAGCATATGAATATGAGAAAAAAGCAAATGCCGAGCAAGTAGAACAGAGGCAAGCAATGGAGAAAAACATTGTATCCATGGCTCGGGAGGTTGAGAAGCTGAGAGTAGAGCTGGATAAGAGAGCAAGAGGACTCAGTTAGTCGTTACTATTCTATTTCTATGCATTCTACCTCATGAATACTCATTCTCTGTTATTCTATAGGTTCTGGTGGCTATAATATGCTTAACCCAGGTGCCAATATGAGTTACATGACTCCATATGAAGATGGCTACGGCGGAGACAAAGGCTATTATGGAGCTGCTGCCCCATGGGGTGCACCCAATGAACCTCGCGGCTTTTCTCGTCATTGAAGGAAATCCTTCTTCTACATGCGAAGAACCGAACTTCCTCTTCTCGGGTAGTACGTCGCCGCCAACAAGCCTTGCTCATGCATTTCACTTGTGTTCGAATGATAATTCTGTAGGTTGAATGCTTCATATAGAAACAGTAAGTCCTATTGAACCCCATTTGCCTAACCTGTTTTATTGTGATATCGGCAGTTTCTACGAAAACTTTACGATCTAAACATGGAAATCTTCACTTTGAATGAGAAGCTTGGATGTTGAGTTTGAGTTCCTCTCTCGTTTTTCTTTTTTCGATATGACTTTTCTTGCTAATACAAGCCTAAAGGATTTTCTTGCTTTTTGATTCATGTAGTGCTTTTGGTTTGGCTGGTTTACAGAATGGATTTGACAAGGAATGAGTAACTGTGTTTTGGAAAGATATTTTGATTGAATTTATATTTTGGATTTAGGAATATTATAAATAACAATTAGTGAATAACTATTTATATTTTAAATATTATAATTTGTTTGACTTGTATGATTCACTTAATTCAGCTTGTTTAGGTGTCAAAATATATAATAATTTTGTTATATATTAATTCACTTAACATAATTAACAAATATTATAATTAGTAATTTATATATTTAGAGAGAGAAATATTATTCTACTTATCTCTTTATAGGTATTAAATATATATTTTTTTATTTTTTAAATAAAGGATTAAGAATTTGAGATTTACTGAGTTTAGATTATAATATTTAAGTTAAAAAAAATATAAAAAAAAATTTATATAGAATACGATGAAGAAATATATATATATATATATATATATTATAAAATAAATTAAAGTTAAGCTTATGAACTCATATATTCTTTATTTCTTACTTTATTTGGATTTTTTCTATTTATATCCTTACATTTTTATTTATTTGGATTGATATCCTTTTTCTTTAGTTTCTTTATTTATTTCTGCTTTTTATTTTGTACAACTTAAGAATTGAGCAAATTCCTTTGGCATCAAGATTAAAAGCATTTGTAACAAGTTTCAGGAAAATAAGTACAATTGTCCTTAGTTGTATCTGTATATATGATTATTTTAATAAATTTTAAAGTTAATTTTTAATGAATATAAAATATTTTAGATGTCTAATTTTTTTATACAAATGACTACTATATTAGGATAAATATTTTTATGATTTATCTTCTTTCAAAGAATATAAAATCATTCTAGAGAACTATTAAGGTAACAATTTCACTTTTACTCTAAAATAAATGCAATCAAAATTGAGAATATATATACAATTATGATATCTTGCACACCTCTATATGAGCGATCATGAACGACGACTTACGTGGACATCTGACGCAGCTTTGAATGATATTTTTTAATCCCTCTCTTCCTTCTCTCTTCTTTCGCGCTGACTTTTTTTAGGCTCCGATCCTCTATCTTTGCCCTAAAACTTCAGATTTAAGCCTCTTTTTCTCTCCTCTCTTCCCCCATTCCCTAAATCTTAAAGCTCGCACCACCTCTCTTGGGATCTTTCGCTTTCGCCGGTCATTCCCGTCGCTCGTTCTTGTACTATATCTCCGTGGATCTCTCGCTGTTGCTGCTCGTTCTTTTCCTTGTTGTTGTCGCTCTTTTAAACATTTGTAACTGCAAAATTTAGTAATCCTTTTATTTTTACTATAAATTTTATTCCTTTTAATATACTTTAAAATTGAATTTCAATCATTTCTATTTAATGTAGATGAAAATGATATAGTTGAATCTTTATTAATTTTGTTGATTAATTATACTCTATCACATAAGATGTATCTTGCAGTGGAAAAACTCAAGTGTTGACAAATCCGTATTTAATAGAGTTAAATGGAACGTTGGTGCTAATTATTCAAAATAACACTAACGTGGTGTTGTTTTGAACAAAACAATACCAACGTCTGATTTTTCATAATGTTTCATGATTTATTTTGTAGTTGATTGATAGCAGGGCATAGAAGCTGAAATTTTAAATGTTATTTAGAAGTTTCTTATATAATGGTTTTGTTGGTTCGGATATATTGGGCTTTTACTTTTTATAATACACTTGGTCTAAATGGGTTATTCAACTCGATCAAATGGGAATTAGTCTGGTTGATTCAATTGTTTCATTAGGGTTGATTATATTGATCTAGTTAGGCTGATTAGGTTGGGTTGATTAAGCTAATAGATTTAATCGAGTTAGTTTACTTGAGCAATAAGATATATAAAGATAATTAAATTTATATCAATTCGTCTCAATGTATTTAATTTATATATTTATAAAAATTATATATTTTTCCTCTAATTAACCATGTTTCAAAATATAACATTAACGTTGGTGTTATTTTTGAAAAATCAGCATCAATATGATGTTATTTTGTTGAAAACAGTATCACCTTAGTACTGATTTTGTTAAATATGACAAATAAAAAATATAAATTAAATAATGGGTGTTAATTGAGGAATAAGCTTATAGGAATTTTTGGAAAATTTTAGAAATTTTTCTGAATTTAATCGGAGCTAATATGAGGAGGTTAAGGGGATACAAATAATAGACTTTTAGAAATATTTCATTTTTGGGAACAAGTTAATGCATCACTCAGCTTTCAAATTTCTACTATGACAATTCTCATCCAGTGTATTAAGTTTGTATACACTATTTTTTTATGAAATGAGAATATACAGAACTGATTATTTTACATTAACATGTAAATAATTATTTTATATTTAAACCATGTAAGTTATAATTTCACAGATGAATTTGTGATGGTCTTCTTAGTACTACTTGTGATGGTCTTCTTAGTAAAATATGATCTTGCAAAATCAGCACCGGCATGGTCATGTGTTCTCATCACAAAACTTGGTATTGGTTTTCGAAGATCAACACTAATATGGTGCTGGTCTTGCAAAATCAACACCACGGTATATAAAAAGATTGAAATCATTTGGATCAATGATGGGAAGATTTAAAAATAGTAAATGAGGGCATATATGGACTCCCGGGAGGCATGTGAGCCCACAGGACTTGGAATGAGTCCGATCTGAGCTTTCTAGGTCCATCAATGGATTTTGATCGAAATTCATTGATTGACTTAGGAGCCTTGGAATTCTAAAATTTTGGCATGGGATGGAAGGGGTGAGTGTCTAAGATATATATATGAACTCCAACCATAATTTTAAGCCTCCCACAAGAAGCTATGGTCGCGTGCCAAGTGACACGAACCTTGGTGCTGGTCTTGCAAAATCAACACCAACGTGGACATATGTTCTCATTAAAGAGCCTGGTGCTGGTCTTGAAAGACCAGCACCAACGTTTACAAAAAGATTGAAATCATTTGGATCAATGATGAAAAAGTTTAAAAATAGTAAATGAGGGCATATTTAGACTACCAAGAGGTATGTGAGCCCACATAACTTGGAATGAGTCCGATCTGAGCACTCTAGGTCCATCAATGAGTTTTGACCGAAACTCATTGTTTGACCTAGGGGCATTGAAATTCTAAAATTTTGTCATGAGATGGAAGGGGTGAATGTCTAGGATATATATATGACCTCCAATCATGATTCTAAGCCTCTCACAAGAAGCTATTGTCACGTGTCAAGTGACACGGACCTTGGTGTTGGTCTTGCAAAACCAGCAGCACGTTGGTGCTAGCCTTTCAAAACCAACACCACCTTGGTACTGGTCTTTCAAAACTAGCACCACCTTGGTGTTGGTCTTTCAAAATCATCATCATCTTGGTGCTGGTCTTGTAAAACTAGCACTAATGTGGACATGAGTTCTCATTAGAGAGCATGATGCTGGTTTTGTAAGAACAGCACCAACACGGTACTGATTTTGCAAGACATGCACCACTGTATACAAAAAGATTGAAATCATTTGGATCAATGATGGGAAAGTCTAAAAATAGTAAATGAGGTCATATTTGGACTCCCGAGAGGCATGTGAGCCCACATGATTTGGAATGGGTCCGATTTGAGCTCTCTAGATTCATCAATAAGTTTTGACTGAAACTCATTGATTAACCTAGGGGCCTTGGAATTCTAAAATTTTAGCTTGGGATGGAAAGAGTGAGTATCTATGATGTATATATGGTCTCCAACCATGATTTTGAGCCTCTCATACGAAGTTATGGTCATGTGCCAAGTAACACGGACATTGATGCTGGTTTTGCAAAATCGACAACATGTTGATGCTGATCTTTCAAAACCAACACCACCTTGGTGTTGGTCTTACAAAACCAACACGGACATGAGTTTTCATCAAAGAGTATGGTGCTGGTTTTGCAAGAACAACACCAATGTGGTGCTGGTTTTGCAAGACCAACATCACTGTGTATAAAAAGATTAAAATCGTTTGGATCAATGATGGGAAAGTCTAAAAACAGTAAATGATGACATATTTGGACTCCCGGGAGGCATGTGAGGCCACAAGACTTGGAATGTGTCCGATCTGAGCTCTCTAGGTCCATCAATGGGTTTTGAGGGGCCTTGGAATTTTGAAATTTTGGCATGGGATGAAAAGAGTGAGTGTCTAGGATGCATATATGGTCTCCAACCATGATTTTGAGCCTCTCACACAAAACTATGGTTGCATGCCAAGTGACACGAACCTTGGTGTTAGTCTTGCAAAAGGTCTTGCAAAACCAGCACCAGCGTGGTCATGTGTTCTCATCATAAAACCTGGTGCTGATTTTCGAAGATCAACACCAACGTGATGCTTCTTTTGTAAGACCAGCACCACTGTGTACAAAAAGATTAAAATTATTTGGATTAATGCTGGGAATGTCTAAAAATAGTAAATGAATGCATATTTGGACTCTCGAGAGTCATGTGAGTCAACGAGACTTTGAATGAGTCTGATCTGAGCTCTCTAAGTTCATCAATG
>JBBUKS010042852.1:0-10499 GCA_038050645.1 Hedychium gardnerianum | reverse complement strand
TACCTAGTACAAAGTTGAGTTTAACTCAACTAAATGCTTGGTAAAGCATAATGAACTAGATACAATAATCTTAGTAGGGCATAAGTAGGATAATGTTTATTCTATTAATCTCCCCATAAAGGCAAATCTATCGTTAGTACCATAGCTCTCGGGGCAATAGTATAATAGTTAGATTTTCTAATGGATAACTAAAGAATTTAAGGTTCGAATCTCAATTGTGGCATATTGCAGGAGATTTTTTTCTTCCAGTGAGAAGCAGACTTGAGAATATTAGTTATTTAGATGTGCCTCCATTAGCGCTTCCCGATTTACCTTGACGACTGACATAGAATTGATTTAATCATCTCAGGTTCAATATTATCTGAGATGATTAATCATTACTATTAATACCACACCATCTTTATAATTGTTGCAAGCTGACCTATTTGATAGTCGTGCAATTCTTTCTCTTATTAATAAGAGGTATTGCCTTGTAGTTGTAGATGACTATGGTAAGTTTTATAAAACATATAGATGAATCATTAGAAGTCCTAGTTAGATTTTTGCAAAAGAGTATGAATGAGAAGAATGTCAAATCAACTGGATCCATAATGATCACTGGGGTGAGTTTGAAAACATTGAATTTGAAAATATTTGCAAAAAGAATGTGAATTCACATGAGTTTTCTTATCTTACAACACCTCAACAAAATGAATATTCTCCAAAAGGAGACTAGGACAATGTTAAATGAAGAAAAAATATACACTCCAAAAGGAGATATGGTAAATATTTTTTGGAGATATGGTAAATATTAAATGAATATCTCTACCTAATTATTTTTGAGCTAAGATAATTAGTGTCACATGTCATATGTGCTTCGTTTAGGAAGATACCTACAACTTAACACTTAGAGTGTTTGATTATAAGGTTTATATTTTAAACACTAAAAATCATTTAAAAAAAATTAATTAAGGCAAAATGAAGGTATCCTAGTTGAATATTTATCATTTTTTTATAATTCAGGTATTCAATTTTTTAAACCGATTAAGTCTTAGAGGTGACTGGTCTAACCCAGCTCTCACTAGTCACCAGGATAAATCCAAAAATGCACGCGGCTCCTCGCCCAACAGTCAATGTCCATATTTTTATTACACTGGAGGAAAATATCCTGCAATGCGCCGTAATTAAAAATCAAATCAAGAATGTTTGGTTAATCTATCAAATGTCTTATTATTGCACCATTGGCCAAGGGGCTAATTGGATATTTATCATCGAGTATACAACAAGTGATTCCTCAAGATTAAGGAATCTTCTATTTTTTTTATGAGATTACAAATGTATACATCAGTTAGTCTTCAATCGATAAGGATATCAATGAAGAATTAAACAAGAAAAATACCAATGGTATTGAAAAATCAATTCTAGAAGGCATTGTTCAAGGATAAATTAGGGATGATTTTGATGATGGAAGAAAATAAGACTTTTGAGTGTGCAGAAGGCACACCTCAACCATCTAGGCCCTATAGAATTAACATTACTCATCGCATGGAGCAAGTTTTAGGAGATATTTCTCAAGAAGTACTATATCTAACTTTAGGATCCTAGAAAATCATTTTTCCTTGATATCCTAAATTGAACTAAAAATATAGATGAAATATTGATTGACCCATATTGGGCATTAGTTATGCAAAATGAGTTGACTCAATTAGATAGAAGTCTAGGACTTTAATTATAAAACCCTAAGAGAATAGGGTTGTTAATACACATTGGGTCTTTAGAAACAATTTAGACGATAAGCAAATCATGGTTAGAAACAAAGTTAAACTAGTAGCTAAAGGTTTCAATCATGTTGAAGAATTAGATTATGACGAGACTTATGCTCCAATAGCTCATCCAAAATCTATCTAAATGCTTTTAGAAATTTTCATTTTTAAAGGCTTTATGTTCTATCAAATCGATATTAAGTTGGCATTTCTAAATGGTTCCATTAAGGATAAAAAGTACATAGAGAAACTGCCCAGATTTAAAAACTTAAGAGTATCTAAATCACATGTTCAAGTTTAAGAAAGCTTTATATAGTTTGAAATAAACACTTCCACTTGGTATGAGAGGCTATTCATCTTTTTCATTTCTAAAGATTTTAAAAAGGATAAGTAAATCTGATATTATTTATAAAGTCTAACAGAAATGATATCTTTATTGCCAAAATTTACGCGGATGATATAATTTTTTATTATCTACAAATAAGGATTTTCTTAGAGGGTTCATCACTTTTGGGGAGACTGAGTTTGAGATAAGCTTAATTGGAAAATTGAATTTTTGTTTAGGGCTTTAAATCAAACAAACTAGGGAGAAAATCCATGTCCATCAAAGAAGTTTGGAATAGTGTTTGAATTTTCTCAACTCCAAATGACCACTAGTATTAGGATGAATAATGACCTCCAACGTAAGCAAGTAAATTTAAAATAATTTAGAAGTGTCATTAGTAGTTTGCTTTACCTCATTGAAAAAAAATTACTAGTTCCTCTCTTCATAATAAGATAAAAAAAAGTAAGTCATGATGATCAAATGACCTCTTCAAAAGAAATTTTATTTTCTAAGAGATTATTCTTTAGAAATTTGATCTTTATTCTTATATGACAATCTAATACTCAAATACTAACTCGACTATACTCATGAGACGCTTGCTTTATTCTTTTTTTGGTAATCTAGTTATCCAATTTTTCGAATCGACTAATTCTAGAGGTGACTAGTCCGATTTTACTAAATTTTTTCATCAATCACAGGATAAATCAAGAAATGTTAATGGAGACTCGTTTAGATGACTAGCATTATTAGGCTCATTTTTCACTAGAAAAAAAATCTCTTATAATACATCATAATTGATATTTAAATTTTAAATTTCTTAATTATAAAATTTAATCATTATCATTATCGCACTTACTTTGCCTCATTGCTATAGTAGAACAGTTTGTTTGTGAATGCATTTAACTTTGGTGGGTCACTTTAATTTTAATTATGCGGATTATGATTGTATAAGAAAAAAATGAAAGTTGAAAGTGTCAATTTCTTATATTTTTCTTAATTAATTGGAATAGATAGGGCAAAAAATATATTATATTGTACTATTCTCTACTAACTAAGTGCATTGGAATAATCGTGAATATTTTTTGTTTTATTTTGATGATTAATAAAATATTTTTTATAGGATGAATTGATTATTTTTATTATTTAATTTATTATTTTTGTAAGTACATTGAAATAGATGGATATGTATCGCGATTAATTTGGAAATTAAATAATATTTAAAAATTATATTATTAAAATATAAATAAAATATATTTTAAATGTAAAAGTAGTTTAAAATTCTAAGAGTGAATTTCGATTATATTTGAATGTGAGAAAGGAAATGATCATTTTTTTCCGTTCTTATTATTTTTTGTAAACAGAAACAAATTATTATTGAATTATTTTATTGTATTATTTTTCATCAAAATAAATTATGCCCTATGGACTTTTCCCCTAACTTATATATATTATTCAATGAGTCAAGTCAAGTGGTGGTTGTAGGATTGCCTCGAATCAAACAAAGAAAAAAGCAAAAATAATAAAGAAGAAGAAGTTGAAAGCCAACTAAGTCATCGTTTACTATATTAATTAATTAGTACTATAAACCTTCTCTCTCCCGCCGTTTCCATCAGTCACCTGTTTATTTCTCCGTCTCTCTCTCTCCTTCCCATCTCTTCCACGTTTCTAGACATCACAAGTAATCGTCTGGTACTTAGCGTCTTCTTCCTCTGGACTTCCTCAAACTAACCACTCCCCGGGTCGTTGACTACTTGTGGCCTCTGCCCTTCTGTCTATGCCTTCCAATTTGTTGTACTTTTCTAGAGTTTTGTTGTTGCTGGAGTTCCCTTAATTCGATCTGATTCCCCCAGCTGAGGATGGATATGTTGCAGTCAGGTACTTTGGTTCTAAGTTTTTTTTGTGTGCGCTGTTTGACCCCTTGGTTATTCCTCAATCAGAAGCTTTTAAGTGGAATTACTGTTGTGGAACTGGAAAAGTTTTCGCTTGTTTAGGCAGATGCATTTCGGAAACAACAATTATTTCAATGTTAACTAGTAGATCATGTTGGTAATTGCCTAATTGGGTAATTTGCTTCATTATGGTAAAAAAAAAGTTATATAAAAATAACATTCGCAAAGTTGTGCACGGGGGTCGAATCTACGTACAGGAGGGGGTTCTGGTGTTCCAAGTTGTAGAATGCCTACTTTCCGTTCCATCATTATGGTAATAGTATGACGGATTTGGGCACTGTTAATTTAGGTCAGATCTTTTGACACACCTCATGAGCTTGATGCGTGCACAGTAAACTAATTGGACTTTAATTTATTGCATGCCAATACCCGTTAAGTTATACTACAGTAAGGAATGTTGGACTTTATTACAACAGTTTATATAGGTTGAAAATGTTAATTAGTATTCTAAGAAGAAAGAAAGCTTCAGATCTCTTGTTTAAGGAAGACTGTTCGAGTTATTTGTACAAAATAGAGGAGCAAGAATTTTACAAATGTTGGAAACATTTGACTAGTGAAAGTTACTTTATTTTTGTGCAGTTATGAGCATTGATTTGAAGAGATTAACACAAGAAGCTCAGGTTCGGTGGTTGAAGCCAGTAGAAGTATTCCTTATTCTGCAGAATTACGAGAACTTTGAGATCACTCAGGAGCCTCCTCAGAAGCCACCTAGTAATTGCAACTTACTTGCATGTTTCATTGGATACAATGCCTTATTTTTCTAAATTCTTGTGAAGGCTATGTCTGCAATTTGCTGATTTGATCTTGGTAGGTGGTTCTTTGTTCCTATTCAACCGCAGGGTGCTTCGCTACTTTCGTAATGATGGATACTCATGGAAGAAGAAGAAAAATGGTAAGACTGTTCGAGAAGGGCATGAGAAGCTCAAGGTATGTAGTGCTAAGTGTTGCTTTATTAAACTTTAGTTCAATTCCAATTATGGAAGTGTTTTTTATGGCAGAGCCGTCATCCAGTTTCTATATGATTAATTATGTTGATTGTTCTAATGTTTTTCTCCGTTGCTCATTGCATAATGAAAAATATAGTACATTTGGTATCGTTCATTCATCATCCTATTGTAGAAACTATTATCACTGAGAAATTTTAATAAACTTTGGCAGTTATAAACACTAAACCAGTAACTATTCAGTTTCCACGCATAATTTGTTTGTTATTGGGAACAAGTGAAACCAATTATATTCAGAAATATTTACTAGTCTTGCAATAGGTATATGGAATTTGTTTGACTTTGAAACAACCATACTTGAGCAATGGCTGCAAGAATTAATATGAAACACACGCTTACTGATTCTTCAGTCTACACTATACTTAAAATTCAGTGGTCAAAACTCAAAAACACCTTGAGTTGTCTATGACACTATATAACTTAGTTTACATGTATCAAGTCCAATTGATTTCCAATTCTTTCTTTTGCAACAAAAAACATAAAGTTTGTGTTGTTATCAGGATTGATTGTCATGCCTGTCTTACATTCCAATTGATGTACTTCTGTTGAAAATTATTATGATTTTTCATGGCTAGGTAGGGAAAAAAGAAACATTAAATTGTTATTATGCACATGGAGAAGAAAATCCTTGTTTACAGAGGAGGTGCTACTGGATGCTGAATTGGTAATATTTTCAAATGCCTTTTGACCATTGGAACTGAAATATTAACTCTTACTAACTTTCATCATGATAATGATGTTTTTTTGGTGACAAATTGGACTAAAGAGTGTCTATTTAACTTTAAAGCAGATTTAAGACCTTCAGTGAGACTTTGCAGGACATATGAGTGATGACAAAGTTAAAAATTCTTTTCTGATTACTAGTCTATTTTCAGAATGATACTTTTTTTTTTGATATAGTTAGGAAAAAGACATATACTAAATGAAACCAACTTAGTCCTTAAAATTTACCCTTGCAAAACTAAAGGCTAAAGGCCAAGGAAAAACATAATGTAAGCATGAATTAAAACTAGATAAGTTATAGTCTACATTACATCTTTAGAGTTCCCATTTGAGACCTTTATCTTAATATAATGTCAGCTCTTATTTTCATTTTTGCTCATTTATCACCAATTGATATTACCAATTATTTCTCTTATTTGTCACCATTTTTTATCATAAATTAATTTACTTTTAATTATCACCTCTTAATTATTACCAATAAATTCACTAAGAAGTCGTGTACGAGAATGACTTATGCATCAAATGTCGGACCAGTCGAGGCAAAAATTGCCCAAGCAACCCAACCAACATTTTGCCACTCCAAATTATTTTTCCTGCTACTTGAAACATCTACATTAATGGCCGAATTAAAACGAACACATTGATTGCCGACTTGGAACAGTTAGTCATTAATCGCCAATCAATTGAGGCACTGAATGATCAAGTAATGGCCATTAATCGGCAGGATTAATGGCTGCCAAAGTTTTGAGCCTATAAAAGGAGGCTTTTTCCTTGGCAGAAGGGAAGAGAATAACCTTTCCAGAAAGCAACTTCTCATCCACGTTCTCCACCTCTGCTCTTCCTTTACCTTCCCAGTGATAATATTCGGTATAATTCAGTTTGCCAAGAACAACTAGTGCTTGGTTAGTACCATGGTTAAGCCATTATATCTTGGGAAACAGACGTCCATCTGAGCCTCTAAGCACTGTTGGAGAGGAGACGAATTTGTTTTAAGGAAACTATGTTTAACATAGGCCTTGGCAGCGCTCAGCAGCACTAGTTGTGCTTCCCAGCCCAGCTTCCCAACCCAACTTCCCTACTCTACAGCTCAGTCATTTGTGCTCGGTAGCTCGGTCTCCCTACCCGACAACTTCCTGCCTAGAAGCTCCCTGCTCAGCCTCCTTGCCTGGCAGCTCCCTGCTCAGCCTCCCTGCCCGTCAGCTCCCTATCCGATAGCTCCCTGCCTAGTAGCGCTCTGCTCAACCTCCCTTCTCGACAGCTCCCTACCTAGTTGCTCCCTGCGCTCCCTGCTCGACTTCCTTGCCTGACAACTTCTTGCTCGATTGCTCTCTGCCTTACAACTCCCTACTTGGCTACTCCTTCCTCAACATCTCCCTGCTCAGCCTCCTTGCCCGACAACTCCCTATCCGACTGCTCCTTGCTCAACAACTCCCTGCTCGGCTACTCCTTGCTTGGTAGCTCCTTGCTCGACTTTCTTGCCCGATAGTTTCCTGCTCGGCTTCCCTGCCAGGTAGCTACCTGTTCGACAACTCCCAATTCAGCCTTCCCTGGCAGCTCGACCTTCTCGATTTGGCATCCCTGAGCTTAGCAGTCAAGCCCATCTCGGCAAATTAGATAAGTTTGAATTTTTAATTCAGGATTTCATTTGTAATTATAATCGTATCTCGCGACCAACATTTTATGCATACCCACAACTAGATTGTTATATTAATTAACAATAATAGTTCATATTGCACATTGAGATTAGATTCACATTATGAATTATAGAAGTCTTGTACAAGTATTTTGCATTGTTAATTGAGTGTGATAAGTGGATCAGAGTACTTAGAAATCAATAATTGAGAGATGCTCTCTGGGCATTGCTAGCCCAGTGATGTGTGCATTTCATATAGGATTTTTATCATAGTTTGACACACATGTCATCCCATTTCTTATGCGTATATTCCATGTTTTCACCTATTTATGCTTCATTTTAATACTTTTCTAGTTCGGAGAGTTGTTCTTGTTTATTTTCCTTGATAGGGCGCAAAAAGGAGTTAAAACGGGGTTCGAAAATCACTTTCCAAGAGAAGTTTAGCTGCCACGACCGTGGTCAATTTGGTGAGGCCGTGCCCCATTTTTTGAAGACAGTGCGCACCACGGGGGCCGTGCCAGCCGGCACAGGTTGTGCCCAATTTCCAGCCTTCTACAATAGTTGCCACTGACTTTCCGTGCCGGATCTCAGACTTCTCCCAGCGTTCAGCACGGACCGCTCATGCCAGCCAGTACGGACCGCCCATGCCAGCCGATACGGGCCGTGCCAGATCTTTGGTCTTCTCCAGCAGCTGCCATGGGCAACCCGTGCCAGCCGGCATGGGCCGTGCCCAATTCTCAGATGATTTCGACATTTAACATGAACTGCTTGTGCCGGATTGCAAAGCTTCCCGACTCCCGCTATCGGTGGGCCGTGCTAGTTGGCACGGTCCGTGCCGCTGCTCGCCAGCAGCCACAGCGCCCGACATGGGGGACCGTCGGGCATTTGAAACTCAACGATAAAAGTTAATTTCAGATCTGAAAGAGGGGATCTCGATTGGGTGTCATCCAAGGGCTCCAAGAAGACTTTGGAGAGTGGATTCTGTAGGAACGGGTTGACCGGTTAGAGGATGAATTGCCCTGCAAATCAAAGGACTTCTCTTGCTTCTTACTTAAACAAGGACACACTAGTTAATTAAAAAAAAATAAACACATACAAAAAAGAGGCGCAAGGGTTTACTTGGTTACAACCGGAGTGGTTGTTAATCTAAGGCAATTGAAAGCTCCACTAAAATGCTCCTTTAGGCGGAGTAGCCTCTTTATAGCGTTGACGTACAAGACTAAGAAGATTGAAGCAGTTAAGACATGTGTGTTGTGAAAAATAGGAGGTCACAACCTCTATTTATAGCAAACCGATCGAGGTGACCGTTTTGCTGACGTGGCAGTCACGGGGGCGCTTCCATTGATTGAAGGTGCCTCCATTGATTGAAGGTGCCTCCAATGGATCGAAACTGATCTATTGGTGATCTGACATCGCTGGGGGCGCCTCGGTTGAGCTGACTTAGCTCTCGAATCTTATCCGCTGTGGCGGTTTTTCAGCGATGAGCGTAGGCGCCTCCATTGCTCTGAGGCACCTCTATCCTCCGAGCCTGGGGGCGCCTCCATCGTCTGGGCGCTTGAGGCGCCTCCATCGTACCGAGGCGCCTCACGCGCCTCTTCTTCCGAGACGTCTCCAAGACACGGAGGTGCCTCGGGTCTTCACTAGTCGCTCACCCGAACCCAACTCAGGCCTTCTCCTCGAGCAGGCTTCCTCCCCGTCTTTTCGTCCCTCGGACCGCGTCATTCTCGCTCCACCGGTGTACTCTTCTGTGTATCTCATCCCTCGAATGCACCAAGCCCGTCGACTCACTTCCCATGTCATTCTTCTCGTCCACTGCGTCTTCCGCTAGACTTCTTGTATCCCTAAGTTCCTGCACACTTAGACATAAGGATCAAAATATCACAGGACCTAACCTAACTCGATTGATCACATCAAAACTATTCCGGGGTACTTACAATCTCTCCCTTTTTGATATGCATCAACCCGAGTTCAGGTTAGGGTAAACATAAAGGAAAATTAAAATTATAAATTATAAATTAATTTTCTATTCTCCTCCTTTGATCACATCAAAAAATTTGAAGAAAATACCAAAAAAAAATGAAAAAATTACTCAAAATAAATCAAATATTTTTATTTTCTTGCATGTATATAAGAAGTTAGTCTTAATTATTCAGAATAGTTTTCGGAATCCAATACAAATTTCTGGATTTATCAAATATTTTCTAGGAATATCAAAAGTTTAAAAAAATTCTAATTTGGCTCCTGTGGTTTCTGATATACCAATTAAGTACTCCATAACTTCTAAAATTTAAAAAATGAAGACTATTTAAATTTAAGCATGCATGATTCTTTTTTAATTTTTTAATTTCTTCTTGTAATTTTGTATTTTCATTTTGAATTCTATCGAATTCTACTAATGGACATGCATTTGCCAAATTCAATTTTAATTTAATATTATCTTTTTTTAAAGCCACATATTTGGTCCTTAGTTTGTATATTGATTTAGACATTAACTTTATGTCATTATATAACTGATCAGGGGTAGAAGACATACCTCACTTATCATATCAGATTCGAAGTTTGATGCTCCCCCTTTACTACTGCTTTCTTCTGAAATAGCTCTCCCTTCATCAATGATTTCTTCTTGGTAGTTGGTGTTAGGACCGAAGGAATTTAGATATCTCTACAATGGTATAATATTATTCACTTTGGGCCTAGATCCTCATGGTTTTGCTCTTGGGCTCTACCCAAAAGGTCTCATACCAATGGAGAGATCTTTTCCTTGTAAGTCCATGATCTTTCTTATATGTTTTCAATGTAAGACTTTGTTTACAATCTTGCAACCCCAACAATCCCCCTCTCAAACGAAGGACCATAGGGCCCCCCTCGTCCGATCCTCGACCCACCAGAACTTCATGCCCCTCGGTCCACCCGACCTACTAGGACTTTCTTGCCTAGCCGCAACTAAGACTTCTCTGCCTGGTGTCTGGTCCTCTTGATCCAGATACGGGAGTCCCTACTTCCTTTGTTTGAGGTCAATATTCTACTCACATGGCTCGATTAGACCATAACTCTTTTGCACAGTCGGCGGTTAGACCTTTTGGTAGTCTGGGCTCTGATACCAATTGTTAGGACCGAAAGAAT
>JBBUKS010042841.1:0-10500 GCA_038050645.1 Hedychium gardnerianum | reverse complement strand
TCCATGTGAATTCTGTGCAAAATTACTCCTGCCACCAACATGCTCGAAAGAGAATTGGTTAGTAACTTTAGACATAGAAAATAAAATCATACTTCCACCAATCACTAAAGTGAGTAAATTATCGAATATGGTTTCATATGTAGATAAGAAAAACTTTTGCTCAGATGATGGTGCCACTAAAAGGAGCGATTCTTGGGGCTTTGCCTTTACTACACAAGTCCCTACACTTTCATGATCAACTGGTTCAATTCTTGCAACATCTATAATGTTCAGTGGTTGTGTGATCAAAGAGAGTGATTCTTGAGACACTGCTTCCACAGCATAAGTCCCTACACTTCTATCCATGACATAATCATAGGCAACAAGAGTCAACATTGGTAGACACAACTAAATCTTCTTTTGGATCTTTAAGATTTGGAGGAATTTGAATTAGAGTAGTGCACTCTTTTGTCAAAATTCCAATTTTGTGTTTCTCAAGCTCATCCTCATTATCTTTACTCATCTTAGACTCCTCCCAAGATGATAGTCTAGATGTCATTCTAGTGCATAATGAGTCTATGTTAATGCACTTAGCATTCATTTGCTTAATATCCTTGTGTATTTGAGCTTGTGAGGCTTGGAAGTTTTCTACCATTTTCAATATTTTGTCCATCTGGGATGAAGATTGAGCTTTCATAGCATGCCCATAGTTGCCTAGTCCCTTATTGAGGCTTAAAATTTTTTGGGGACTTTGAGTGTGCCAATATGATAAGAACATTACATCGATCTTTTTACTGAGATTGTCCAATGATATTTCCAAATTGTATATCCTAATGTAATTGTCAATTGTATGACCTGTTTCTTCACAAGTCTCGCAATAATTTTGTTATGGTCACTGACGGTAGTTGGGAAACACACCCCATTTTTCTTCATATATTCTATGTGAACAATCAAATAGTCTTGGGTAATTATCATTCACATGACCTGTTGCACCACAAAGCTCACAATAAGAGATAGAAAAATTCATAGCAGTAATTTGGTCAAACCTTTGGATTAGAGCATTTATCTTTGCATTCAAGGAGAACATGTTCATCTAAAAGATAATAGCCAGAATAGGATAGACATGTAGTAATGAAAATCAAAACAAGAAATAGTCTCCGACAAGTGTCGGGGACTATTTTATTGAAAAGAAAATAAAACTATAGACAAACAAATAAACTACAAAATTTTATTAACAAAAAGAAAAGTATCTAGAGTAATTAAATCGCTAGTCAACTAATGTTAATCAAAAATAGTCCCCGACAACGGTGCCAAAAACTTATTACGCTCCCGCAAGTGCATGGTTATGTCATCGGTAATAAAAATATCAATCCCACAGGGACTGTTGATTAAACACTAGTGATTTCACAAAGTAAGTTATCTAGACAATCAAAGTTTGGTTCAGTGCTTGTGAACTAGAGAGAGAGAAAGAGAGAGAGAGAGAGAGAAGGTTGAGAGAAAGAGACAAAGAGTCTTGAGAGGGGTGAGCTTAGGGCGACGGATTCTAGGATTTCAGTTTCATTATGATACTAGTTAATGTTCCTAATGCATATTAACTTTCTTACCCTCCATGTTTATGATCTTGTAGGGATTCTAACTAAATTACTAGTGAGCTACAATAATTCTAATGTCATTAAATAAAGGAGTAACTCTAGAAAGTCCAATTAAAGGGATATCCTCTGTCACTAAGGGTCCTCCGGTCATACAATCACTAGAGTTATCTCAGTTACTTCCTAATGAGGATTAAAGGCTACACCGGAGTGTTTACACCATTCTCATTCAATGTTACTAAATAGAAGAGGTAACATAGAAAGTACAGTTAAGGAGATACTCGAGGGCCCCCCGGTCATACAATCGCTATATTACATAAGTCACTTCCTAACATTAAATTAGTGTAAACCCATTAAGCTCTAGTTAGTTATCCCTTGTGGAGGATTAGCCCCCAATTCAAGGTGATGACTCTGGAAAGTTCAGTTAAAGGGATACCCTCTATCACTAAGGGCCCCCTGGTCATACGATCCAAAGTACCTCCTCTACATTGCGACCAATCCTTCACATCTACAAGCTTACATCATTCATACATTTTATCAAACACATACAAGGGACAACACATATGTAACAATTCATGAACACATCATAGAATAAGGAAATTGGCACATACATAGTTCATACATCAATGTCACATCATAATTACTTCCTACATCATAGATCTCGGAGATTACTCCATGAAAAAGAAAGAACAAACCAAAGACACGAAATAGAGCATTCTTACAACCCAAAATCTAAGATATGAGAAGAAGAGATGTTTATCGAGGAGATTGCCGACGTCTATGGGATGTCTCCTTGCTTCGGAGGTGGATGGATCATCAAGGTGGATGGAGATGGAAACTCTAGGGTTTCTCCCTAAGGGGAGAACCCTTCCCAAAGGAGAGGGGAAGAATCACAAACCAAAGATATCTCAAGCAAAGGTTTGCTTGACCCTTTTATTCTTCCCCAAAAACATAGGTTTTTCATCCATTATACCACTTTATCTCAGGTTTAATTCTAAACCAAAGTTGTATCCCTTGAAATTATCTTCAATTTGATAATTTATTCGGATAGAAACTCCAACCGAGCCAAAAGGTATGATGGTTCAAAGTTTGGTCTACAAATCTTGGCGAAACATGGGACATGGCCATGCCTAGGAGGCACGACCATGCCTTTTAGCATGTCTATATCATGGTATCTTCTGTTTTACTCTGAATAAAAGTTGTAGATCTTTGAGTTATCTACATTTTGGAAGTTGATTCATCCTGTTTCTTCAACCGTGCACAAAGTTATGGCCGTTGTACTTTTTGTCTGTAGTGTTGTCTGTAATTCAACACGGTAGTACCTAAAAAACACAACCGTGCCAAGAAAAAAAACTGGGGAAGCAGTGAATTTCACATTGCCATGTTTTTATCAAGGCATGTCCATGTGGGAGGATTTTGGCTCTATTTTAATATCATTTTTACCCTGATTTGCCCCGAGGAACATGACCGTGTCGCGGGACACAGCCGGAGCATGATACTGAGCTGCTCTCTTTATTGAAGCACAACCATGCCTCTTTGGCATGACCCCGATGTGGGTTTTTCTGGAGCAAAGACACGGCCTGGATGAAGGTAGGGCATAGCCATGCCCTACTGGCACGACCTTGGCTGAAGCAGGGGCATGGCCGTGCCTTCCTGGCACAACCCTGGCTGAAGCATAGCTGAAGCAGGGGCACGATCGTGCTTGTGAGACACGACCCTCGTTGAAGCAAAGCTGAAGTAGGGGCACGACCGTGCATGTGAGCCATGACCTAGCTGTTGGGGCTCTCCTTTGCTACTCCAATATTCATTTTAGCTCTAAACGTGTCCTGTCAATGAAAATAGAGAAAGAGCAAATCTCCGAACAACATAGAGTTAAAGAGTGACAATATGATGAAATAAGGTGCGATAATATAGATTATAATCAATGAATAGAAGAAAATGTGCCTCAAATAATGCATAAAAGTATATATAATCTACCCACATGATACCCCCATACTTAAACCTTTGCTTGTCCTTAAGCAAAAACCTGCAATCTAGATTCATGTGGCAATGAGATGCATCATAATCTCTAATGAGTCATGTTAGTTCCATCCTATAGTTTCATTGGTGAGCATGATACAAAGTTTGAGAATGACCTAAGTTAAAGTTCTCCGTGCTCAGTGCGATCAGTGGCTCAACAATTCAAGTTTCAACTCCAAGCCTAGTCAATTCGTCATCTAATTGTGTTCCTTGTGCTTCCGGTGATAGACACTTAGCTGCCACATGCATGGTTCATCCTTTTCAAATTACACAAGGTTTCAAAGGATAGCTATAATCAAGAGAAACATACTAGTTATTTTTCAGTAACCTAACTCGGTCTCTAATTCAAAGGTTCAACCAAATTACTGCTGTGAATTCTACTAATATTTATTATGAAATTTGTGGTGCAATAGGTCATTTGAACGATAATTGCCCAATATTACTTGATCATTCATGTTAATTATATGGAGAAAAATGAAGTGTCTTCCCCATCTACAATTAGTGGCCGAATAATATTATTGCGATGTTTGAGAAGTAACAATCCATACAATCAAAAACTGCATCAGGATACGCAATTTGGAAACATCATTGGATAATCTCAACAAAAAGTTTAATGTAATGGCTTCATCATACTCGCACACTTATATCCTCGATTGGAGTGACCCTCAAAGTTTTTTTTAGTCACAATCAGGGATAGGGAAATTATGGACAAGCCATGGAAGTTCAATCTCGATCATAGTTAGATAGAATATTAAAAATGGCAGAAAGCTTCTAAACTTCACAAGCTCAAATGCACAAGGAAATCAAGCAAATGAATGCTTAGTGTATTGAAATAAACTCATTATGCACTAGAATGTCAACTCGACTCTCAGCTTAGGAGGAATCTAGGATGAGAGAAGATAATGATGATGAGCTTGAGGAACATGAAATTGAGACTTTGATAAAGGAGTGTACTACTCTAATTCAAATACCTCCAAATCCCAAAGATTCAGAAATTGTAGTGAATTTTTTTTTTTAAACTCAAAACAATCAGGATGAAGAGGATGAAGGCACTAAGACATCAATTGAAGAAGAAGATTTAGTTGTGTTTACTGATGTTGTTGGTAATCATGTTGTTGATATTGATGTTGGTATATTCTATAATGCATATGATGATGTTCTGGATGGAAGTGTAGGGACTTGTACTATGGAAACAATGACCCAAGAATCACTTCCTTTGGTTGCACAACCACTTGAAACTATGGATGTTGCCGTAATTGAATTTGTTGATGTTGGAAGTGTAGGGACTTGTGTTGTGGAGGCAAAACCCCAAGAATTACCTCTTTTAGTGGCGCCATCACCTGAGACAGAGCCTTTCTTATCCACATATGGAACTATGTTCGATGATTTACTCTCTTCGGTGATTGGTAATGGTAAGATTTTATTTGATATATCTAAAGCTACTAACCAATTCTTTTCGAGCATGTTGGTGGCAAGGTGTATTTTGCATTGGAATCACATGGACGATCTCATGATGAACCTTTGATGAAGAGCATATTTGATAAAAGGCCAAGAATCCTTGGCAATAAAGTCCAGAAGTATCTTACTCCAGCATGAGTGGGATTTAAAAGATACCTCATTAGTAAACATAATAAGGGGTCGAGCTAATGACCAAAAATAAATGCTTCTTGGGAGACAAACCAAGTTCTTTCTTATTTGTGTTTAAGATTTTCTTTTGTTTTGTAGTTTTAACTTTTGTGTTTTGTTTAATTTTAGGGTCAATAACATCCACGAGCTAGCCGTGGTAGCCATCATGGGCGTGGAAGGATTTTTGAAAAAAAATTATTAGAGGCAGGTCGTGCCCAAAAAGCACGGTGAGGTCGTGCCCAAAGGCACGGTGAGGTCATGCCTAAAGGCATAGTCGTGCCTCTTTTAAGGCAACTCCTCAATTCTGCCATGGTGAGGTCGTGCCCAAAGGCACGACCATGTGTTTTCTCTAGTTTTCTCCTGAAGATGTCATGGCATGACCATGTCTTTCTGACACGGCCGTGCCTATTCTGAAGTAAGCACCCGTGCCCATCACAAGTAGGTTGTGCCATTTGGCACGACTGTGCCTCGAGGGAGGTAAGCACGCATTCCCATCACAGGCAGGCCGTGCCATTTTGGCACGGTCGTGCCTCCTTTGAGTCATGCCTCCCTTTATCTCTTTTCTCCCATTTTCCCTAACCCAATTCCTCTACTTAGTTTTTTCTTGTCTATTCTTCTTTTTATAGGATTCAAAAATGAGAAAGAGAGTGACTACAAAATGGAGGGGTGATTTCGGCGATGGAATGACTTATACACTTGACACATGTCACTTGGTAACCTTCCTAACTACTTTTTTCGACATCCTTCATAATATATTTTGGTTTTCTTGGGGGAAATGAAAGAATTAAGTCTAGGGGATGTATATATGTTGGGTTATCGGTCATTTTTTGTCATAGTCGGTCAGTTTTTGTCATATTTCTTTTTGCATAATAATTTTTTTTAGTTGCATCATATATTATGTCATTATTTGTTTGTTTTTCATAGCAAGATACTCGCACGCTTGTTCTAGATATTCATGTTATTGTGATAAAGCATGATAGTATATTTAATGTTCTATCTTCTCCTATCCGTAGATAACATGAAGTGAGCAACGTTTTCAATGAAAGAGTTTGAGTGTTGGCCTAGTTTAAGAATCTATTTACACTATGTTTGACTTTGATAGTAGATATTTTTGAAAATAGTTATGATTCATAGAACTAGATTAGTATGCTTGTTTTCCTTTGTGACTTCTCAATTACATTTTGGTTACTAGATAACCTCGGTTCATGCCAACTCATTAGAAACAATTTGTATCCCGAACAAAAAGAGAGAGAAAAAGATTGAGTTGAAAAAGAAAATATGCACATTGAAAAAAAATAAGGAAAATAAAGGAAATAAAAATAGTTATCATGAGTGAAAACTAACAAGTTACCCCTTTGAGATCGAGTTAGGTTATTAGGAAAATAACTATTATGTTTCTCTTGATACCGAGTATTTCTTTGAGACCTTGTGTAGTTTGAGAGGGATAAACTTTGCGAGTGACAGGTAAGTGTCTTTCGCTGAAAGCATGAGGAACATGGTTAGATGACAATTTGACTAGGCTTAAAGATTGACACTTGAAAAGGTTAAGCTACTTATTGCTCTGAGCACAGAGAATGTCTACTTAGGTCACACTTAAACAAATTTGTTTCATGCTCATTAATGAAACTACACGATAGGATTAGATTGATTCACTAGGAATTATGATGCATCATTTACACACATGAATCTAGATTGCAGGTTTTGCTTGAGGACAAACAAAGGTTTACGTTTAAGGGTGTGATGTGTGTAGATTATGCATGTTTCTAAGTAATATTTAGCATAAACTTTGTAGTATTTCATGAGCATATTTTCCATTCGCACACCTTATTTCTATGTGTTTTCGTTACTTTCACTCTTTTTGTTTGGAGAATTGCTTTTTGCTTATTTTCATTGATAGGACATGAATTCAGAGCTAAAAAGAGCAAAGAAGCGTTGGAACGAGACCAATCGAAGAATGGAGCAAAGCCACATTTCTGGACATCAACATGGTGGTCTCTTAAACAATAATTTTTGGTTTGAAACAAGGTTATTACATTCTTATTTTGATACCAAATCATAGATCTTCAAAAGATCTATGATTTGAGTGGTTGTACTCCCGTACATCATCCTAGATTAAAAATTATAACCATTTTAAAATTGGTCTGCAGTGAGCCACGGCCGTGTTGAGAAGAGATACAACCGTGCTGAAAAAAGACACAACCGTGATGAAAATAAGACATGGTCATGCCTAAAAGACACGGTCATGCCTCAACCTCATTTTTTGGCATAATACAACACGGCGGGGTCATGCCAAAAAGCACAGTTGTGCCTTTTTTGCCTTACTCAACTCACCATGGTCGTGCTTCTCAGGCACGACCATGTTGTGGTTTTTTCAACCTGCGGATCAAACTTTAAATGATCATTACTTTTGGATTAATTGGAGTTACAGAGCCCATAATTTATCAAATTGAAGATAATTTCAAGATCTACAAGTTTGGTTCAGACCTCAACTGAGATAAAGTGGTCTAAGGGGTGAAAAACTTATTTTAGTGGAGCCTAGTAAATGGGACAGATCTGGAATGTTTGGGGAAAGTATAAAAGAGTCAAGCAAACCCTTGCTTGACTCATCTTGGACCAGGGGGCTCCTCCCCCTTCCTGAGGAGAGGGTTTTTCCCTACTTGGGGAAACCCTAGAGCATCCATCATGACGATCGGTCCACCTCTAGAGAAAGGAGACTCTCCCAAAGACACTGACATCACATTGATAAACATTCATTTCTCTCTATTTCATGTATTGAGTTGTAGACTGCTAGTTTCTTTGTCTCTTGGGTGTATTTCCTTTTCTATGGAGTAGTTATTTGAATTCTAGGATGTAGGGAGTAATTGTGATGTGATGTTGATGTATGAACTATGGATTTAGTCATTTCCTTGTCTAATGATATGTTTATGACTTATTCCATGTGTATGGTGTCTTATTTGTGTTTGATTTAATGTGTGTGTGGTGAATGCATATGGATGTGAAAGGTTGGTCACCATGTAGAGGAGATACTTTGGATTGTATGATTGGAGGGCCCTTAGTGATAGAGGGTAACCCTTTAACCGAACTTTCCTGAGTCATTTTCTTGAAATGAGGACCAATTCTCCGCAAGAGATTAGCTAATTAGAGTTTAATGAGTTTTCACCAATTTAATGTCAGGAAGTGACTTGTATAATCTAGATTATATGATCAGGGTCCTTAGTGACAGAGGGTAACCCTTTAACCATCTTTCTATGTTATCTCTTATACTTAATAACATTGAAAGGAAATGGTGTAGACACTCCGGTGTAACCTTTACGAGTCTATATTAGTAATTTGGTTAGGATCCCTACAAGAATATAAACATGAAGGGTAAGGGGATGAACAATTCATAGTACATCAACTAGCATCATAATAAAACTAAAGTCCTAGGATCGTTCCCCCCATTTCCAATTTCTTCCTTTGATTACTTGTCTTCCCTTGACCACCTCTGGTCTAGGCCCCCTCTCAAACCTTCTCCTCTTGCTCTCTCAACTCTCTCTAATGCTCAGCTCACTCTTTCTCTCTCTTATTCTTGTAATCACACACAACTTTGATTATCTAGATAACTTACTTTACGGACTTAGCTAGTGCTTAATCAATAGTCCTTGTGGTGACAAGCTCGCCACACGACCGTGTCTCAATGGAACGACTGTGCTGTGGTAAAAACCTAGAGTGGGGCACGATCGTGCCTCTTGGGCATTGTCGTGCCTCTTGGGCATTGTCGTGCCTCTTGGGCATGACCTGTCCGTGGGGCCTGCTGGATTTGTGGAGGGGCACGATTGAAAGAGAGACATAGTCGTGCCTTTGGGCACGGTCATGCCGTGCTTCATTCTGGAAATCTGAGAGTCCCTTCTAGAAATCTGAGAGTCCCTTCTAGAAAGGCACGACTATGCTTGGGATGCATGACCGAGGCATGAGGCTTGCTAGAGAGTTCATCCATGGTCACTTGGGAGACATGGTCATGCCTTTGAGGCACAACCATGTCTTGGTCAATGAATGCACGACCACGCCTTGAAGAGGCATGACCATGCTTGCTGGTTTTTCTCCCCAATCTTGCTCCAATATCCATTTTGCTCCATTTCAGCTCCAAATTGTGTCCTGTCAATCAAAATACAAAGAGAGCATATCTCTAAACCAAAAGAGTAAAAGAATGATAATATAAAGAAATAAGGTGTGATAATATAGATCATATTTAGTAAAATGCAAGTAGATGTGCAATAAAAAATGCCTAAAGATATATATAATCTACGCATATCAAAAACTAATGCGGAGGAGGTTTGAAGTGAGAGAAGTTACCAAGTGATGCGCGCTAAGTGTCTAAGTCATTCCTCTGCCAAAGTCACTCCTCTATCTGGTAGTCACACTCCTTATCTCTGAATACTTCCAAAAAAAAGATTAGACAAAAGAAAACCAAGTAGAGGGATTGGGTTAAGGAAAAAAAAGGAAAGAAAGGAGATCAAGGGAGGCACAACCTCCCGTGAGGCACGTGCCTAAAAGGCATGACTTCACCATGGTAAGCTTGGTCGGCTGCAACTCAAGAGGCACGACGAAGCCTTTTGGGCACTACCTACATTCAATTTTTCTCCCAAATCCTTCTACACCCATGATGGCTGTCATGGATAGCTCATGGATGTTATTGACCCTGAAATTAAATAAAATAAAAAAAGTTAAAACTATGAAATAAAAGAAAAACTTAAATGAAAATAAGAAAAAAACTTGGGTTTCCTCCCCAAAAGCGCTTGTTTACGATCATGTTACGTTCCCGCAATTGCATGGTTATGTCATCAGTAATATAAAAGATTAACGATCACACAGGTATTGTTGATTAAACACTAGTAGAGTTCGCAAAAGAAGTTATCTAGACAATCGAAGTTGGTTGGAAGTCACGAACTAGAGTTTGAGAAGTGAGAGAGAGGGAGAGAGAGCAAGAGAGTCATGAGAGAGGGGATGAGAGAGAAGGTTGAGAAGTTGGCTATGGGAAGAATGGTTCTAGGGTTTCAGTTTAATTATGATGCTAGTTAATGTCCCTAATGCATTCACTTCCTTACCCTCTATGTTTATGATCTTGTAGGGATTCTAACCAAATTACCGAGTAGCTACAATAATTGTAACATCATTAAGTAAAGGAGTAACTCTAGAAAGTCCAATTAAAGGGATACCCTCTATCACTAAGGGCACCTTGGTCATACAATCGCTAGAGTTATCTCAGTTACTTCCTAACGAGAATTAAAAGCTACACGTGTTTGCACCA
>JBBUKS010042820.1:0-10501 GCA_038050645.1 Hedychium gardnerianum | reverse complement strand
ATGCATTGTAAATTATTTACATGGTATAAACATGACGTAAACATTGCATAATCATGATATTAACATAGCATATACATGGCATAGTTGTCATACATCAATTAGGAAATTAAAACTTCATTAAGAATCTGGTTTCCAAAAACTATAATTCCTTAATTAGATTAGGAAACAATTTCCAATTCATAATTACTTAATTCAGATTAGGAAATATTTTTCTAAACTCGAAAGTTTCTAATCGGATTAGGAAACACCTTTCAAATTTTGAAAATTCCAAATCAAATTAGGAAATATTTTTTCCAAATTTGGAAATTCCTGATCAGATTAGGAAACATCTTCTAAATTTTGGAAATTCCAAATCCGATTAGGAACAATTTCCAAATTCGAAAATTCTAGACTGGATTGGAAATAATTTGCAAATTTTAGATTTTCCAAATCGGGGTAGGAAATAATTTCCAAATTTAGAAATACTTGAATGGATTAGGAAATAATTTTCAAATTTGTAATTTCCTATTCAGACACGAAATATGCGAATAACACGATGTGTGCTACTAGGCGCATCTTCGGTCTTCTCCGAGATAATTTACGACATGAAAAACAACAAGATCTACTATCCATGTCGAAACACAAGCGGCTCTGATACCACATGTTTGGGGATACTGCAATAATAAAGGTGTGTTTTTGAAAAAACACGCAGCAAAAGTGAAACAATTTCATAAAATTTTACGTGCATCTCAAAATAAACAAGAACATACATGTGTAAGATATAAACGTTGATCAATTGATTATTTAAAGGTTAAACCTTCCGTCGATGATTAGATGAAAAGAATCACCTAACAAGCCTCACAAAACTTGCCTTTATTAGTATTCACGCTGAGATATCTTCAAGAAGACTACGCAAGCCACAAATCGCGTCTCCATTTTTGTACTAACCAAAGGAAAGAGACGATACGATTTGAGAGAGGCCGGAGGCAAGGAATTGTCGGTGGCACTAATGGGGCGGTGGCAAGGGAGTAGTCGGCACAAGGTTGGTTGGTGATTGGGTAGCCGATGGTAGGAGGGGCAGCTGGTGGCATAATCCCTAGGGTTCAGTGGCAATAAGAGGGGAGAGAGGAAAAATAAAGCAAAAAAACTTTGATTTTTCTCCCATGGAAAGGGCTTTTATATCTCTTCATTAGGGTCTGAGAAACAAGCCCAAACCCATGCCCCATAAACCGGCCTGACCCGCCTTCAAGAGGCGTGGCTTAAAATCCAAACCCACGTTGCATGAGTAGGCCCAACCTTTCTTCAAGAGGTGTAACCCAAAAGCGCTTCTGGCGTGATAAATACTTTTCATATTTACCCTTTGTCTGGTCCAACCAGACTTAATCTCTCTCTCTCTAAGAATCTTGTTATCAAACTTATTTTATGTCTTTAAGATACTCTCATAGTGCATGTGACACAATAGGTTACTGGTTATGTTGGCCATTCATAATTAATCATTAATTATGAATAGGTCATGAGTGACACCTAGTAGTACATCATGACCCCCAAAAAATCATAGTTGCCTTCAGAACATATTCTGAACCCTTCAGCAGCTACAGTTATCAGTGCTTCTATTCCTTTCATGTATCTTATACCTACTTGGTTCAGCAAATGGTCTATGTGTCAGTCCCCACTAGGCTGACTACATCACTGATGTGTGCATTTCATATAGGATTTTTATCCTAGTTTGGCACACATTCTATCCCATTTCATGTGCATATATCTCATGTTTTCATCTATTCAGGTTTCATTTTGATACTTTTTTTAGTTCGGAGAGCTACTCTTGTTTATTTTCTTTGATAGGGCATAAAGAGGAGAGAAAACGAAGTTCAAAGACTAATTCCTAAGTGCATTCCAGCCACCATGGTCGTGTCCATCCTAGAGTGGTTGTGCCCTATTTTCATGCATTCCAGTGTACGCCACGGGTAGATTGTGCTAGTTAGCACGATTGTGCCAAAAATTCAAAAAAATTCCAAAGTACGCCATAGGAAGACCATGCCGCTGCCCGAAAACAGCCACAATGCTTGATATAGGCAGGCCATGCCGGTGAGCACAACTGTGTCGGGCTCCTAGAAATCAGGTATAAAAGGATGATTTGGATCTCAAGAAAGGGGATCTTGTTTGGGAGCCATTGATAGGCCCAAAGAAGACTTTAGAGAGAGGATATGAGGGATTTTCGATGCCTTAACACCTAGATTTTAGATTGGAGAGCATCCGGAGATGATTCTACACATCAAGACTAAGCTTTTATTCCCTTTTCTGAATTTATCTTAATTGTAACTTGTTTGAATGATGATGTCTTGTTGTAACTTCGAGTTTATAGAGTAGACTCTTGATTATAGGATTTGGAATTAGCCCTTTTGATATGTAAACATTATTTTATTGAATCTATTGAGTTTGAATGTTTCTTATTCAATGACATGTGTGCTTGTGGTCTGCATCTACTGTGTGCATATGATTTTGATGTCAAAAGTACAAGATTCATATCCCATGAGGTGCGAGGATGAACCAAAAGGAAAACCCAATCCTCCAATCTGTAGAAACTCGAGACGTAGAGAGTCGCCTACGAAAGTAGATCGGTATGTCACAAGGAGAAATAGGCTATCATAGATCTTAATGGATCAGTTCCAATTCGTCACCATGCAATAAGAGAAGGCAACTCGGGGGTTGTGGGATCACGTGATAGGGATCTCCTTAAGAAAGCAATCCCTCATCTCTATCGCTCTGAAAGTAGATGATGAATTGGAACGAATACGCCGATGTAGTCCCAAAAGTTCACATTGGATACGATAGGATAGTCTACCTACATATATAACTATTGAGGATGGGAAACCAAATATAGATTAGGTATTTACAATTATTGTGGTGAAATCAAAATCCTAGAATTGTTTTTCCTATTGAATTCTCTAAGATCACTCTCCGTTCTCTTCTCTCATCTCACTCAATACTCTGATTTTTCCTTTCCTCACCATATTTTCTGATTTTTCTCCTTAGATCTTTTTCTCTTGCACAACTCAAATCACATGATTAGTTTAGACAATTACATTTATTTAGTATACTAGTACTTATCCATCAATCCCTGTGAATTCAATATTTTATTACTTGAGGACAATCGTACACTTATGGTTTGCACCACATTAAGTTTTTGACGTCGTTGCCGAGGATTGGTTTTGGTTAATATTAGTTGAATTGTAAATTAATTGGACTAGACCATTTGATTTCATAATTTTTATTTGCATTTGTTTACATTTTACTTAGCATTATTTTTTTTATTTTTTTCAGGTGATCATTTCAGTTCATGCAAAGTACCATAAGGAGGGGATTTATTGCCATTTAACTCAGAGATTGATCATACTTTTCATCGAAGACTAATTGATCAAAGAGAAATGGATCAAAATTAGATACCCCTGAACCTTGTCATAGCAAACAATAACAACCGACCATTTGGACAATATGCAACACCAAGTTTGAAAGGATTAAGATCTAGCATCATCAAACCTTATATTGAGGCAAACAACTTTAAGCTTAAGCCAGCCTTAATACGTATGGTCCAACAGTGCCAATTTAGTAGAGTACCCATGGAAGACCCTAATCTACATTTGGAAAATTTTCTGGAGATTTGTGCAACCTTAAAGAAAAATGGGGTTTCTATGGATGCTATAAGACTTATGCTATTCTTGTTTTCATTAAGGGACAAAGCTAATATTTGGCTATCATCACTTCCTACTTAGAGTATAGCAACTTGGGATCAATGTGAATTTAGATTTCTAAGCAAGTACTTTCCTCCTAGCAAGACTGCTCATATGCGATATCTTATAACCAATTTCATGCAAAAGGATGATGAATCATTGTTTGAGTTATGGGATCGATATAAGAGTTTATTGCAATAGTGTCCACACCATGGGCTTGAAAGATGGTTGATCATTCATACATTTTATAATGGGATTTCTTATGCCACAAAGGTTTCACTTGACTCAGCTACTTGGGGAGTTCTTATGAAAAAAATATTAGAAAAAGTTGAAGATATTATTGAGAGTGTAGCATTCAATCATCATCAATGGGATACTAAGAGAAGTATTCCTTTGCAAACTCCAGGGATGCATTCAATAAATTCAATGGATTTCATGGCTGCAAGATTGGATGCTATGAGCAAATGCTTAGATTCATTGAGTGTAAGCACAGTAAATGTCGTCAATGTGAATTGTGATATTTGTGGAATTTTGGTACACTTTTGAGAAATTGCTCAGTTTTAACAACCAACAAGGTGTCCATGTGGAACATGTGGATGCAATTAACAACTTCAACTCACGGCCAAACAACCCTTATTCTAGCACTTACAATCCGGGATGGTGGAACCACCCAAATTTTTCTTACCGATCAAATCAAGGTCCATTTCAAAATCAAGGAGGTTATGGTCAAAGTTCTAAATTTCAACAACAACCACAAAAGTCTAGTATAGAGAAGATGATGGAGCAATTTATAGCAACCCAATCTGAAGAAAATGAAATTTTTTGACAACAACACTCTAACCATGAGATCATGATTAAAGAGTTCAAGACTTCGGTTGATGCTCTTACAAATCATATGAAGATGTTGGAGAACTAAGTAGCACAAGTGGCAAGCTCAATTGTAAGAACTTCAAGGAAATTTCTACGACAATCGAAGACAAACCCGGTAGAACATTATAATGCCATAAATTTGAGAAGTGGAAAAGTGTTGCAAGATTCAATAGAAGGCATGAAGGATGTAAGAGATGATATTGTCAAGGGCGTTAATGCACCTAGAATGCTTACGGTGATAGAGGATGAGCTGAGCAAATCAAAGGAACCAAAAGAAGACATTGCTAAAACCCCCGGTGCAAACTTATCAATCACCAATCCTATTTCCACAACGCCTAGCGAAGACAAAGAAAGATGAAGAATTTGGGAAATTTTTTGAGATGATGAAGAAAATTCCGTAGAGGTGCCGTTACTTGATGCTTTGCACCAAATGTCACAATTTACAAAATTTATGATAGAAATCATCTCCCATAAGAGGAAAACAGAGAGTCATATGACCTTTGCACTTACTGAGCATCCTCCAAAGCTGAACGATTCAGGAAGTTTTTCCATCCCATGCTTCATCAGGGATAAAAAAGCTAAATAAAGCTTTCTGCAATCTTAGAGCTAGTGTGAGTTTGATGTCATACTCGATGTGCAAAAAGCTAGGTATGGGGGACCTAAAACTCATGATAATGACCTTACAATTGGCCGACTATTCTTGTCGATATCATTTGAGAATTCTAGAGGACGTCCCGATAGAAATTGGAAACTTTGTTGTGTCAACTGACTTTGTCATTTTGGAGATGAAGGAAGATCCCCATATTCCTGTCATACCTGGAAGACCCTTCTTGGCGGAGTGATCATAAACATGAAAAATCATAAACTCTCATATGCGGTGGGAAAGAACAAGTTAGAGTTTGATCTCTCAAAGATATCTAATGATTTTCATGAAGATGACCAAGGAGAGGGAGGCAATTTTGATAAGGAGGATCATCTTAAAAGACCTCCGGACACAAAACCGGATAGATCCTTTGAAACGTGACAAGTATGTGATTCCATAAAGAACCAAGACAAGAGAGGAGTCTTGTCATTTTGGATTACTCGGAGGAGGGGAAAGGAACCCCTTCAAAGCTAAAGCTCTGAGTTGAGTTGAGAAAGGGGTTGAGCCAAGGACCTTAAACAAGTACTTCTTAGGAGGAAACCCAAGCTTTTGTTGCTTAGATATTTGAAGTTTTCTTTCATTAATCTTTAATTTTGATTGTTTTTTATCAAGTTATTTCATTTTGTAGGCCATTGAACAACCACGAGTGACAACCAAGGGTTCTAGAGTCTGCCACGAGCAGGCCGTGTCATCCGGCATGACCGTGCCAAAAATTCTTGAACTCCATAGTGCGTGCAACGGGGTGGCTGAAATTTGTAAAATATTTGAAAATTCAAAAAATGTGTCATAGGCGGGCCGTGCCAGCTGGCATGACCATGGCGAGGAAAACCTCACAATACAGAGGCCGACACGAGCAGGTCCTGCTAGCGACCACGGCTGTGTCAGGCGAACCCTATATAAAGGATTTGTCCGCCATAGCCCAAACCCTAACTGTGTCACCATCATCCCTGCCTGTGTGTGCTAGAGAATGGCCCAAACTCATCATCTTCTTCTTCTAGATCATGTATTTAAGCATCTTCTTGCCCTAAACTCCACATCTCCTCTCTTTCCGTGGTCACACCTTCGAAAAAAGGGCCTCTTTTGGAATCCTAGTTCCATCTTTTGAGAGCTTTCTAATATCATTTGAAGCAAGAATGAAAAAGACAAGGCGAGGAGAAGCATCCACTTCCAAGGGTAAAAGGAAAGGAAAAGGTACACAACTAGGGTAACAATCCTCTTGGAATTATTTTTCGTGATGATAATGATAAAGAACATTTTGATCTTCTTATGAAGCGTAAGATTGTGCCCACAAGATATTTAGTTGAACAAGTTTTGGAAGTCCTGGGGATTAA
Source organism: Hedychium gardnerianum (assembly GCA_038050645.1). Taxonomy (NCBI): domain Eukaryota; kingdom Viridiplantae; phylum Streptophyta; class Magnoliopsida; order Zingiberales; family Zingiberaceae; genus Hedychium; species Hedychium gardnerianum. The sequence goes on along the minus strand of JBBUKS010042820.1, from coordinate 3,950 downwards.
GGAAGATATATCTTGTTTAATTAGTAGGGTGAGTTGGGACGAATTGGTGAGTATTCATTGTCCCAGTTACGCTAGGACGACCTTAAGTTCTTGAGTTCCTTGGAAGATGAAATTTTGACTAGAGAGAATTGTGGGGAGGGGAAGATTACCTTTCGATTATTTAATGAGGAGTATGAATGGACTTTGAAAAAATTCAATTATTGTTTCGGATATCGTACCGAAGGGAGAGAAGAATGCCTAAGGATTTTAAAGCCACTACTTTTTGGCTGGAATTGACAGGATTGGGTGAGTATGATCCTTCAAGGGAAAAAGCTTCCCAACTTCAAAATCCCATATTCCGCTACCTTCATAGAGTAATGACAAATACTATTTTTGGAAGAGGAGATAGTGAAGGGGTTATGAGGCTTAGTGAACTCTTGTTCCTTTGACATATATTGCATGAAGGGAGTATCGATTTTGGCTCCCATTTTGTTAGGCACCTGGTCAAGGCCGGGAAGGCATCTTTTGGGATAATAGTGGTTGGTGGGTTGATTACCCACATTGCTGAAAGTCTCGGGTATGATTTGAGTGAGTTGGAGAGCATAGAGGGGAGTTCGAGTATTGATATAGGGGTGTGTTTAGCTACTAAGATGCTCTTTCATGATGGAGATTCATTTTCTTTTGTAATGAAAGATCATGCACCCTTTAGATTGCCAAATATCTAATACACCACTATCACCAACCCTGAGAACTAGAGTTAAAGCGAGTCCCACCGATCCCTCCATCTAAGGAGCCACATTTGCCTCCCTCTAAGATGCCCCATGTACTAGTAGTCTACCCTGACAAGGAGAGATCTCCCGTAGATAAAGAAAAGCCACCGACATTTAGGGATGAGCAACCCACTTTAAACACAAAACCAGTTGGACCTTCTTTTTCTCATTCTGAAGCAGGTTGCTATAAGGCATTATCTGGAGCAACAAGGAGGACACTAGAGTAGTGGATTAGATGGTCTCATGTGACATTTCCAAAGGCTAAGGATGCATTATGATGAGGCCGAGTTGTACTTTCAAGCTGAGTCAGGAAAGAGACGAGAAGAGAACCTTTTGGTGAGATCAAAGGCAATTTTGGGATGAGATGAGGCAATTCATGCATAAACAACGACAACAATGAGGAAAAAAAGAAGACCACCAGGGAGCAGAGGAGAGTATAGCCTCTCAAATTGAGCATATGTATCTATGGCATCGTCACCTCAGCTCCCGAGTTTCTAGCAATGTCGAGATGCCTCGCCTTCCTCATATCCCTCCTCGTCCTCCACGTTGATTTGCTTTATTGGAGGAGCACCTCATTCTCAGGGTTAGTTTTTCTTTCTTTTGTTAGTATTGTTTAATGTGCCTGTTTTTAATGTTTTTGTTATAGCTTGTTGGTTTGATAGTTGGTGTTAGCATGCATCATATCATATTTTGTTCATGTTGTTCATTTTAATTCCAATTTGAAGCACACATGCATAGCTTTGTCCTTTAAGCATAATTTTGATGATACCATGTGAATACACTCCCTTACTTTTGGTAATTCATATTCTCCCTATCTAGTAGTAAGATTATAAAAGCATTGTTGAGTTGATGATGGTTCACCAAATGCCTACTTGATAGTTTGACCATTTCACTTCACTTAAGGTTTGTTTCCAAAGAGTCGATTTAGTATGATGTAGTTATGATTTATCCTATCATACTAGTACCTTGGTGATTGTAGATGGCCCTCTCCCAACATTTTAGTTACTGGATATGCTCAGATTTGTGTCAATTATTATATTTGAGAGATGTCCTAAGATAATCACCTTATGGAATGTACTATTTATTGGATAAAATAAAGATTCACTATTTAAGTGTACATTCTTAATATATATGATTGGATCTTAAACTAATTTACTGAATGTCCATAATACGATTTATAGTATGAGAGAACTTGTGATTGAATCACAACTAGTGAGCATCTCTACATGTGCAATTATGAATGTATTGAAATATTCCCTAGTCAATGAATTGATGAGTTTAGACATCATCAATTCTAAGAGACTTGAATGTGTTATACTCCTTGGTTTAACCAAGAAGTTGCTCCTCACTAGCTAGAGATATTGGAATGTCAAGAGTTAAACGTGGATGCTAGTTAAGATTAACTAGTTCATTGGAGTGACCTGTCATAAGACTTTATATGATTTTTTTTTTACATATATGGATATGTCAATGAAGATCTAATTGCAGCTTAAGTGCGAGTTTTCTTCGACTTAAGATATTCAAGTCACCTTGGTCATGAAAACTTATACTTTGACATCTTAGTCGATATATCTCCATGGAGATGTGGGTACAGGATGATTGGGTATAAGTCAAAGTGCTTGAAGGTGTTTGGATAGCCCATAGAGGATTTATCGCTCCTTGCATAAGAAGACATATACCCTATGACCACTCATTAGGATTGTTACTCAAAGTCTTTCACCAAAGCAATACATGTCAAGAGTATAGTACTCTTGGACACATGTCTGAGTAATTTGAATCCACAGGACGAGAAAGTATAACTTTAGCTAGGTGTGATGTAGTCAACCTAGTGGGTACTGACACATAGACCATATCTTAAACCAAGTGGGTATAATACAAGTGAAAGGAAAGAGACATGACTCACTGTTGCTACTGAAAGGTTCAAATATATTTCTGGGATAACCTGTTGATTTTTCGGTTAATTAGGAATCATGATGTATTACTAGGTGTCACTCATGATCTATTCATAATTAATAGTTAATTATGAATGACCAACATAATCGGGAACCTATGTGGTCACACGCACTATGAGTTTGTCTGAAAGACTTGAAATGAGTTTGAGAATTGGATTCTCAGATCGAGAGAGACTAAGTCTGGTTAGACCAAACGAAGGGAAAATATGGAAGATATTTTGTCGGAATGGAAGCATGGATGGGCCATGTCTTTTGAAGATGAATTGGATCCTCTTTGGTTTAATTATAAACCAAAGTGGTTTGGTTTTAATTAAAAGATGTTTGGTTATTGAACCAAGGTGTTTTGATTTTGAACCAAGTTGGTTTGGTCTTAAACCAAACTTAAGGCTAAAGGATGGGTTTGGCTTAGCGGTAACGAGTTTTAGACTTGTTCTCCAACCAGATAAGAAACCTACATATAGATATAGATTAAGAGAAAAGGAAGATTAGGTTTTTGATTATTCTCTTCTCTCCTCCACCTCTCTTCTTGTCGCTGACCACAAGGAGAAGAGGTTCTCCTTGTGCCGCCTCCAAACCACCGTCGACCAACACCTCACAGCTGGTCAACAACATCAAGTAGACCAAGAGGCAGCGAGGAACAACGCCCTCCAGCCAGCACCACCACTGCCCCTCGTGCTCCATCACTGCCCAAGACTATCGCTGCCACCCGTGCGTCGCCGCAAGGCTATGCCATTGGCTGCCTCCCCTTCGCTGGTCATCGGCTAACCTTCGGAGGCCTACACCGCCGGCCACACCGTCGGCCACACCGTCGGCCACACCGTCATTCACCATGCTTGGTATCATCGGGTTGCTTCGTGCCGCTAAATTCCGAGTCAAGTCGTGATCTCTCTCAGATCGCTTCATCTTCGTTCGTCGGCTAGTACTGAAGACAGAGACATTAATCATGGCTTTGTGAAGCCATCTTGATGATTGCTCGGCATGGATACTGATAGAGGCGAGGCTTCATAGCATCGCTGGTTGATGCCCTTTCCACTCCACGTCATACAACAGGTAAAATTTAGTTTCGTAAAATTTTTATTATACGATTATGTCTTGCATGTGTGTATCCTGTATGTGTGAGATGCGTGTCATGTAATAATTTAGAATTATTATATTGCTTCCACTGTGCGAAACATGTCCTTGCACGCATCCATTGGGCTCCCCAACAATGGTATCAAAGACTGATCATGCTTCGACATAATCGTAAAAT
>JBBUKS010042809.1:0-10501 GCA_038050645.1 Hedychium gardnerianum | reverse complement strand
TATATTTTATATCCCCGTGAACTTCTCCAATTAACTCCAATTAAATCCCAGAAAATTTCTAAAATTTTCCAAAAATTCTTTTAAATCTTATTCTCCGGTCAACGCCCATATTTTAATTATTTTATTTGTCGTATTTAACACGGTCAACCCCGAACTTTGTTTATCTACAAAGTAAAGTTAGCACAGACAATATAATAATAGAAGTCCTTAAAAATAGAGTTAGATAGAAATATAAATATGTTTGAATATGATAGTTAAAACTGTCTTGATCTTAACTTAGAAACCTCTGTTGGTTTCTTCAGTTGGATTAATGTATAAGGTTTTGTCCTTCCCGGGACAAGACCTCACTGCAATCTCTCTAGGGGCTTACATCAACTCACATGTCAAACATCGAGTCCTCCAGACATGTTTGGACTTTACTTGCTCAACATCGGATCAGCCTGCTAGGTCTTCCCCTTGATTTGATATCGGGTCCTCTAGACCTATCGAATCCACCTGTCAGATGTCAAGTCCACTTGACCCATCTAGACTTTCTGCTTGGTTCCACGATCTGCTGAGACTTCCCTTGCCTAGTATCGGGTCCAGCTGACCTACTAGGACTTTCTAAGTTAAACATCCTACACACTTGATCAGTTCATTAGATAATAACAAGACTTAACTTGAACCTTTGACAACATCAAAACATAGGTTTGATTTTGGTGCTCCCTTCCCTCTCCCCCTCAATCCTTGAGGTGGATACTTCTTCAATTTCCTCTTTGGATGTTGAGCATCTCTCAACCTCTGAATCCTCATGTTCTTGATCTAAAGATCTCCCTCTTTGAATTTGTCTTTACTCGGCGTTGAGGAGGGGTCATGATGGAGCTTAGCCAACTTATCCATAACTCATTTGCACTCTTCTAATCCTCTAATTTACACAAGATATTTTTAGGAATCAAGCTAACTAAAATTTTGGTTACCTTATCGTTTGTCTTGGATTTTTTGAGTTGCTCCTCGGTCCACTTCTTCTTCTTTAGGAGTTTTCCATTGCTATCCATTCGGGCTTCAAATCCCTCCATTAGAGTAAACTATGTTCATCATGAGGAAATTCTCAACCCTAGTCTTCCATTGTTCGAATCCTCCCAATCTGAAAGGTGGAGGTGCTCGAATATCATATCCAAATCCCTCTTGAGGTTCCATTTTGAAGTTGAGCTTCTTTGATGATTGTTCTTTGACTTGTTGAAAATTTAGGACTCACTTCTTCTTCTTCCTCTAGCTCTTTACTCCTTCTGGCGATTAGTCTGGTGAAGAGCGACCTCACTCTGATACCACTTGTTAGGACCGGTATGAGCTAGAGGGGGTGAATAACTCACTTCGCTTCTTTGAACTTGAATGATAGCAGAAAACTCAAAGCAAATACTCCACAATACTAACGCTTGAATTTTACTTGGTATCTACCTCCTTGAGGTGTCTAATTCAAGGGTCCACTCCTCATACTCATAGCTCCACTATGAATGTCTCATTCTCTGAAACTTTCCAGAGGAGGAGAAGCTTCATACAAACTCAAGCGCACATGAACAAACAAGAAATTAAGAAAGCAAATGTAAATTCAATCGAAAATGACTTTACAACAATGAACTTTGCATTGCTTTGGATTTTCTCTTGGTAGATGGAAATGCAACAACACTTTGCTCCAAGACTCCCCAAGAACTGGCGTGTTCAAATGCTTCGCAAATCCCCTTTTCTAGGGTTTCTCTCGGGCTGGAAAACTCCTCTCAATCGATTAGCCTTACCCCTAATCGATTTCCACATAAGATCGATTGATTTTGGGTCTTTTTTGCCCATCTAATCGATTTATGAGTCATACCAATCGATTGGTTAGCCTCTAATCGATTGCCCCAATCGATTCTGATGCTTTATGTTCTCTCGTGAAATGTCTCCAATTGATTAGTCCAATCGATTAATGAAGTTTGAATCGATTGCCTCAATAAATTCAAGAACCTTCTGTGCTATCGCAAAAAAGCTCCCAATTGATTACCCTAATCGATTAGCCACGCTAAATTATTAAGCCAATCGATTCAGCAACCTACTTTACTTCGCGAATAACAAGCCTCCCAATTGATTGGTAGCTCAATCCAATCAATTAGCTTAGACCTATCGATTGATGACTCAAGCTAATTGATTGGTTTAAACCTAAAACCCAGATTCCGAGTTTAAGGCGATTGATAACCCTAAATTCAGCCTTTTCAAGCCTGAATTACTTGTCTTGCCTGGTATCTAGTTGACCTCAACCTACCAAGATTTTCTCTGTCGAACATCTAGTCATCTATGACTTGTTGAGACTTTATGTTGCCTAGCATTCGGTCATCCTTGACTTTCCAGGGCTTCTTCACCAAGTGTCCAATCCTCCTCGACCCACTTGGACTTTCCCTTGTCAATTTCCTGTTGGACTTTTAATCACCAAGTGTCCGGTCAACCTTTGCCTAGTTCCCAACTATGTTTGCCTAGTTCCCAACTAGGTTTTCCTAACTCCCAACTAGGTCTTCCATCGCCTAGCCCCTCTAGGACCTCAATTGCCTAGTTCCCAACTTGGTCTTCCACCGCCTAGCCTTGCTAGGACTTCCATTGCCTGATTCTCAACTAGGTCTTCCATTGCCTAGTCCCACTAGATCTTTTCTCTTGCCTAACCTCAGTTAGAATTTTTCTTTGCCTAACCTCAGTTAGGATTTTTCCTTATCTAACATTAGTTAGGACTTTCCCTTGCCTAACCTCATTAGGACTTCCCCTTGCCTAACCTCAATTAGGTCTTACACTGCCTAGTCCCACTAGGTCTTTCCTCTTACCTAACCTCAGTTAAGAATTCCTCTTGCCTAACTTCAGTTAGGACTTCCTCTTGCCTAACTTCAGTTAAGACTTACCTTTATCAAGTATCTGGTCGTCCATTGACCTACTTGACTTCTCTCTAACATATTGTCAAACATCAAAACACAAGCTTGAGCCAACCCGAGCTTAGTCAACTTGGTCAACCTTGACCCGAGGATGATTGCACCAATACTAGAGTAGTATGTTCCTTTTCTTCGATGGCCTTAGCTCGATCCCCATCATTAGCTTGTCGAGCCATAACTTGTTCTCCATCTTTGTCTACCTAAATATATTTCTCATCTAAACATTTTGTTCTTCTCCTTATGAAGTAAGCTTCTCTCTTCTTCTCATTTAGAGTTCTAACTTTTTTTTTCCCACCTTAATCAAGACTCTTCTAAAATATTAGAGGCTCTTAGGTCCTCAAGATTTATAATTTTATAATTTTAATCTGTTGTTGTTATATTTGAGAGGTATCCTAAAGACAATCACCTTAAACATTGTCTTATTTATTTGATAAATAAAAATTTACTATTTGAGTGTGCATTCTATATGTATGTGATTCGTTCTTAAACTCAATTAATGAAGTCCACAATACAATGCATAACATGAGAGAAATTGTGATTGGATCACAATTAGTGGGTATCTCATCATGTGTAATTATGTACGTATTGAAATCTTCTTTAGTTGATGAATTGATGAGACTGGACATCATTGATTTTGTGAGACTAACATATGTTATACTCCTTGGTTTATCCAAGCAGCCGATCCTTGCTAGCTGGAAACATTAGGATATCGAGAGTTAACATATGGATGCTAGTTAAGGGTAACTAGTTCATCGGATGTGACCTTCTATGAGACTTCATGTGGTTCTTTACATGTCGATAAAGATCTCATTGTATCTTGAGTGCAAGTTTTCTTCAACTTGAGGTATTCAAGTCACCTTGGTTAGGGAGGCTTATACTTTGACATCTTAGCTATACATCTCCTAGGGGATGTAGTTACAAGATGATTAAGTATAAGTCAATATGCCCGAAGGAGTTTGGATAACCCATAGAGGATTCACCACTCCTTTTATAAGGAGACATATAACCTATGACCTATTGTCAATATTATTACTCGTAAGTCTTTGGCCAAAAATAAACGTGTCAAAAGGATGGTATTCTTAGACATGTGTTTGAGTAATTTGAATCCATAGGACAAGAAAATACTACTTGGGCTATATGTTATATTTGAGATATGTCCCAAGACAATCGGCTTATGGTATGAACTATTTATTAGATAAATAAAGCTTCACTATTTGAGTGTACATTCTTTATTTATATGATTGGATCTTAAACTCATTTATTGAATGTTCGCAATATGATTCACACACAGCATGAGAGAACTTATGATTGGTTTGAATTGTTGAGTCGATGAATTGATGAGTTTGAACATCATCGATTCTAAGAGACTAGCATGTGTTATACTCCTTGGTTTATCCAAGTAGTTGCTCTATACTAGCTGGAGATATTGGGATGTCAAGAGTTAAATGTGGATGCTAGTCAAGAGTTACTAGTTCATCAGAGTGACCTTCCATGAGACTTTATATGGTTCTATACACATATGGATATGTCAATGAAGATCTCATTGCAGCTTAAGTACAAGTTTCCTTTAACTTGAGGTATTCAAGTCACCTTGGTCATAGAGACTTATACTTTGACATCTTAGTCGATACATCTCGACGGAGGAGTGGTTACGGGATGATTGGGTATAAGTCGAAGTACCCGAAGCTGTTTGGATAGCCAACAAAGGATTCACCGCTCCTTGCATAAGGAGACATATACCCTATGATCACTTTTTAGGATTATTACTCGAAGTCTTTGTCCAAAGCATTACATGTCAATAGTATGGTACTCTTGGACACATGTCTAAGCAATTTGAATCCATAGGACGAGGAAATATAACTTGGGGTAGGTGTGACACAGTCTGCCTAGTGGAGACTAACACATAGACCATGTTCTGAACCAAGTGAGTATAAAATGAGTAAAAAGAATGAGGCATAACTCACTGTAGCTGCTGTAGGATTCGGAAATGGTTCTGGGATAGACTGTTGATTTTTTGATAAATTGTCGGTCATGATGTACTACTAGATGCCACTCATGATCTATTCGTAATTAATTTTTAATTATGAATGACCTACATTACCAAGAATCAATTGGCTTATACACACTACGAGTTTATCCGAGAGACATAAAATTAGTGTGAGAATTAGATTCTCAAATTGAGAGAGATTGAGTATGGTTGGACCAAACAAAGGGAAAATATGGAAAATATTTGTTGGGATGAAAGCACGGATGTACCACATTTCTTGGAGATGAGGTAGACCTCTTTTGGTTTAATTGTGAACCAAAATTAGTTTGGTTGTAAACCAAGATGGTTTGGTTTAAAACAAAAAGGGTGTTTTGTTTTTAACCAAGTTGGTTTGATCTTGAACCAAACTTAAAGGTAACAGATGAGTTTTGGCTTAGCAGTAATGGTTTTGGAATTGCTCTTCAACTCGATAGGAAATCTATATAACGATATAGATTAAAGAGAAAAGGTAATTAGGTTTACCCCTTTCCTCTCGCTTTCTCTCCTTGCGGCTGCCGACACAAGAGGGCCACCGCCTAGCCACTAGTGCCACCTCCTACCGCTATCCTTCTCGGTTGTATCCCTTGCTGACAAATGTCCGACGACCGCTGGCAGCCCCACTTTGAGCATCGAACAGTAGCAACTGGCTATTATCCAGTTTGTCTTCATTGTCCAACTCTGCAATCGCCGCCTGTACGTTGTCGCAGAGCCTTACTACCAGCTACCCTTCCCTCCGCCGGTCCTTCTCCGACCTCCGGAGTCCCTGCTGCCAGCCACACCACTGGCAACAGTAATTATCGACTTCTAATAGCAGCATCATCGCTGTCGTTCACCTTCCTTAGTGTCATCGGGTTGTGTATGCCATCGGGCATTAAAGCAATTTGGATTTCCTCCATGTTTGGTGTTGTTGGGTTGCTAACACCGCCGTATACCGAACCGTTAGTGGTGTCTCTCTCGGAGAACTTGTCTTCGTTCATCGATTAGTACAAAAGACGAAATCGAGACTCATGACTTTGCAAAGTTGTCTAGACGTGGATACGAATAGAGGTGAGACTTCATAGCGTCGCTAGTTGATGTCATTTCCACTCTGCATCATCTGTAAGGTATAATTTATTTTTTGTAAAATTTAATTATGTGGTTATGTCTTGCATGTTGTATCTTGTATATGTGTGATGCGTGTGTTGTAATAAAGTAATTTATTATTTTTCCTTCTGCTATGCATTTTGTGAAACGTGTCCCAATGCATGCATCTATCGGGCTCCCCAATAGAGGTATCAGAGCATGATTATGCTTCGACATGATCGCAAAATAATTTTACGAGTCGTAGTTGGTTGTAAATTTGATTTTGGAAAGTTTTCAAATTTGTTAGAAAATCCTAATTTTGTAAATTTTTTGATATAATTTATAAAATTCAAATTTTGGAAAAAAAATTGAAATAATTTAGGAAATTTTAATTTTTGTAAGATTCAAATTAATTAAGAAATTCTAATTATGAAAAATATTTCCTAATTCGTTAGGAATTTTCAAATTAGGGAATTGTTTCCTAATTAATTAGATCTTCTTAACTGGAAATTATTTTCTAAATAAAATATGTGATTAGATTTGTAAACTATTTCCTAATTTAATTAAGGAATCTTAATTTATGAAAATCAAATTCTTAATCATATTTTATTTTCAAATAAAATCTATGACAACTATGACATTAATTATTCCATGCCATGTCATTTGCTATGATTAGTTACATTAATTATGTAATGCCATGTAGCTAGTTTAATTATTTGCATGGAAAAGGGGATGAGACTTAAAACTCTTACAAAAATTATTAAAATCTACACCTTTCATTAATATGGTAAGAACTAGAGTTTGATTTCTTGACTGGGTTGTTGGACTCACTCCAAGTCCAACTTGAAATTAGATATGTTCTAACCATTGAGATATGATCTCATGATTAATGGGTCGGTTTTAACTTGAAGCATTGATTTGTTGGACTCACTCCAAGGTCAATATGGATAGAAGTGAAGTTGGGTGATATACATATGATGTATAAGTGAATGAGTAAACAACCTGATGATTATGCGAATATCAATTAGTTGATAGCATAATGTGATAGTTATATATGTGCAATATATAATTGATATATGTGAAATCTATCATTAGAGCTAAGAATGTCTTGTTGGACTCACTCCAAGGTTGTTCTTATCTAGAGTGGTTATCAACCCACTTGGAGAAAACCTAGGATTTCTCAAATTTAAAGTAAGGGCTCTTAATTTGATAAATAAGTGAGATTTTTATATGTATGTAAATTGTTTACATTTACATAGTGAAACATCGCTCTCACATTTGCTCGATTGTATATTTCTAGGTTATTAATTTACACATGACATCTTTAAATTTGCGCTCAATTTTGGATACAAACAAACTGACTAAGGCAAACTTCCTGGATTGGTATCAAAATTTGAGAATAATTCTCAAGTCTGAAATGATAGCCTGTGTTCTTGAAGAACCTCTTCCCAAACTTCTTGTAGACGATGCTATGGATGATCAAAGGTTGGTCTATCAGAAGTACTCGGCTAACTCAGATATGGCCAGCTACATCATTCTAGCCTCGATGTCTCCCAAATTGCAAAAACAGCATGAGCATATGGATGCTTATACTATTATTTTTCATCTTCATGAGTTGTTCGATGAGTAAGCGAGATTCAAATGGTTCGATGTCTCCAAGCTCCTCTTTCGCTCTTGAATGAAGGAGGGTTCATCAAGGTGCAACATGTACTAAAGATGAATATCTACATTGACCGGTTGGGATCACTTGGTTTTGTGATGGATCATGAATTAAGTATTTACTTAATTTTCCATAGTTTGCCTAATAGTTATTCATAGTTTGTGATGAACTATCGGATGAACCATATTGAATCCATAATGCTAGAGTGGGTCAACATGCTCAAGACTATGGAGACATCTGTTAAAAAAGAATAGAAGGCAATGATGTTGGTTGACTCTTCGAAGAAAGGTTCTAAGAGGAAGTCAAAGCATCAAGCAAAAGGGAAGAAAAAGGCCAAGACAGTAGAACCGACTCCAAAGGGCCTATGTCACCATTATGGCAAGATGAGACACTAGCGAAGAAACTGCAAGATTTATCTTGAGTCAATGAAGAAGAAGTCAACATCCAATGCCCCATCTACTTTAGGTATCTTTATTATTGAATGTCATACTATTTTCTCTAACACTTAGATATTGGATATAGGGTGTGACTCACATATATGTAATGACATACAGGGGCTAAGGAATAGTAGAAGACTGGTCAAGGGAGAATCAAATTTGCGAGTTGACAATGAAGCAAAGGTTGCAACTTTAGCTATCAGAACTTATTTGTTAAAGCTTCCTAGTGGACTAGTTTTAGAATTAGATAATTGTTATTTTGTTTGCATTAATAAAGAACATTGTTTCTATTTCTTGTTTAAATAGAAAATGTTTCCATTTTGACTTTTAGTAACAACTTCACAGGGCTTGCCACGGGTAGCCTGTGCTAGCTGACACGAGCCATGCCCCACTTGTAAAACTTTTCATTTCTTGCCACGGGCAGGTCGTACCAGTCGGGACAGCCCATGCTGAACCTTCAAATGCTTCCCAGTACGTGCCATGGCCTGGCCATTCCAAATGTTCAGGCCAAAACAATGCTCCCTATGGCCTGCCCGTGCCGACGGGCATGACTCGTGTCAGCCTCCGGTTTACACTGCAGACCAATCTTAAAATGATTATAACTTTTGGTTTGGATGAAGTTTTAGAGCGTTTAACCTATCAATTTGAAGATAATTTCAAGATCTACAACTTTGCTTCAGAGTCCAACTCGAGAAAACTTGATCTAAGGGGTTAAAACCCGATTCTTGTGCATAAAACAATGGCTATCATGGCTAGGTCATGGTGGTGGGCATGGCCCCATGTCAACCTTGGTTTAGACTATAGACCAAATTTTGAATGAACATAACTTTTGGATTGATTGGAGTTTTATGGCGTTCAACCTATCAAATTTAAAATAATTTCAAGCTCTACAAGTTTGGTTCAAAGTCCAACCCAAGAAAATGAGGTCTAATGGGTGAAAAATTGGTTTTGGAGGACCCTAACAAATCTAACAGATATAGACAATTTAGGGGAGATATAAAAGGATCAAGCAAACTCTTGCTTAAGTCATCTTGGACTAGGGGGCTCCACTCCCTTCCTTGGAGAGGGTTTTACCCTTCTTGGGGAAATCCTAGAGCATCCATCTTCATCTATTAAGATGATCCATCCACCTTCGGAGCAAGGATTCCATCCGAAGACATTTCCTGCAAATCTCACTAAGCATTTATTCTGCTCAATTCTCTGTTTTGGATTGTAAGAATGCTTCTTTCATTGTCTTTGGATTGCAATTCCCTTGTTTTGGAGTAGACTATTGATTCTAGGATTAGGGATAATCCCTATTGACATGTAAACATTGGTTCCTTGAATCTATAGATTTTGCATGTTTCTTATTCAATGATATGTGTATTTTTGGTCTGGGCCAACTATGTACACATGATCTTGATGCCAAAAGCACAAGATTAATATCCCATGAGGTTCGAGGATGAACCAAAAAGAGAACCTAATCCTTCAACTAATAGAAACTCGAGACGTGGAGATTTGGCCAAGGCTCCAAGTTGAGCCAAGTCAGGGGTCGAGCTAATGACCTTAAACAAGCGCTTCTTGGGAGACAACCCAAGGATTTACTTTAGTTGAAATTTTGGTTTCTTTATTTTTGTTAATAAAATTTTGTTAATATTTTTCTTTTATTTTGTAGGTTCAAAGGCCCACACAAGTTTGTCGTGGAGTTTCCACGGGAGTGGAGGGCCAATGGAGGAAAAATAATCGAAGAAGGGCCATAAAATAAGAAGCATGATCGGGAGGTTTTTCTACTCCACATGGTCGTGTTGGCTTACATACGGCCATGTCACCCTCTGCAGCAAGTCAAGTCAAGGTCATGTAACATATGCACGGTCGTGTCTTCAATATAGGAGCTTCTCAGGTCAAGGTCGTGTCTATCAGACACGGTTGTGTCTCTAGTTGCAATAATTCAGGCCAAGGTCGTTTCAAAAAGCACAGTCGTGCTTCACAATTAGAAAGAACTCAGCTCCGAGTTGTATCTCAAAGACACAGGCGTGTTTAATAAACACGATCGTGAGACTGGAGCAGAGACAACTCAAGCATGGTCGTGTGGCCTATACCACATGGTCATGTGGCGGTGCTAGGGTTTTTAAACTCTAGAGTCACGATCTTGTACCCCCCCCCCCCTCACACAACCGTGTATGCTTTTTCCTCTTCCTCTCCCCTTTTCTCCATTTCTTAAGCCTTCTTCTTCTTCTTCTTTTTCTATTTTCTCCAGACCGCCCAAAAAGCACCCACCCTTCTTTGCTTCCACAAAGAGAACCTCTCCCTTCTTCTTCACCACCATCTTTCATCTCTTTTCAAGACTCTCTCCCAAGATATTGAAATACTCTAGAAGAAGATCGGGCTCACAAAAAGAGGGTTCATCCAACAACAA
>JBBUKS010042788.1:0-10503 GCA_038050645.1 Hedychium gardnerianum | reverse complement strand
GTGTACTACGCGGGCATAGATAGTAAAGAAGCTCATCAAAGTCATATCGTTAGAGAAAACTTCGATAACTTCAATGGTATACTAAATAAAATTAAAAATTATATATATATATATATAAATTATATTTATTTTACCATATAACATTTTTATAGTTGAGAGAAATTTCATAACCATTGCAACTTTACTTCTTTCACATTGATATAGTAGTGTCATGGAGTGTTTGGAAGTGCTAATGGACCGGCCTGTTACCTTCCTTGCTGGGCACGGTTATATCATTTTATTAAAATAATACACGGTTGGTACTCAACTCTTACACATGGCAAGAACTCACAGCATGCAAATAAAATCAATGAAGTTCTTCTCATTGTTCTTACCTGTAACTCATCAAGACTTGGCCATTGCCGGACAAAGTCCATGATAATACAACATTTGGAGCAAGTCTAATTCACTCTATAATTCCATAAACAATCTGAGGAGGCTTTGTGCCGTCCAGCTTTGCAGAAGAGATGAACAGTTCAAAAAAATCTATAAATACTCTTTAACTCATCCATCACTAAGCACTGTCTCTTACTAGGCAATAGAGAGAAGAGAGATGGCAAGCTGCATCATCTTCGTTGCCCTTATTGCCTTGGCTTCCATCACTGCCATGGCTTCTGATCCTGACCAGCTCCAAGATTTTTGTGTTGCCCATGAGAATTCAACAGGTGATTATCGTGCATTTGTCGAATTCAAATTTATTGAGTCACTAATGCATATCATCTCGTGCAGCTTTGGTTAATGGCCTGTCATGTAAGGACTCAAAGAGGGTCACTGTTGATGATTTCTTCTTCAGTGGCCTTGATAAGGCTGGTAACACTTCGAATGCAGTTGGTTCCAAGGTGACCCCTGTCAATGTGGTTCAAATTCCTGGGTTGAATACATACAGCATCTCGTTAGTTCGCATCGACTATGCTCCCTTTGGACTCAACCCGCCACACACCCACCCGCGCGCCACTGAGGTCCTTGTGGTGTTGGAAGGCACCATCCTTGTTGGCTTTGTGACCTCAAACCCTGAGAATAAGCACTACACCAAGGTTCTTAACAAGGGGGATGCGTTTGTGTTCCCTCAAGGTCTCATACACTATCAATACAACAACTGGACCGCCAGTGCTGTGGCCATTGCCGGGCTCAGCAGCCAAAACCCTGGTGTTATCACTGTTGGCAATGCTGTCTTTGGATCGACACCGCCAATCCTTGATGATGTACTTGCAAAGGCCTTCCAGGTAAGCAAGGAGACAATTGATAAAATTCAGGCCAAGTTCTGAGAACATATCAGAGTTTATCCATGTTAGATGTTAATTTCAATGTTTGCATACATTCATTATTTTGATTAGTTTGATTCAGAAAGCATCTACTGTTGTGTGGGTTAGAATGTAAGGATGCACCTTTCGTTTTAATTGAAGCAACCTCAATTTGTTTTCATGGAATGGAACAAGGAACACATACCTTTGTGACATCAAAGATCATCTGATGGAGCAGTGTGAGATGCATCGAAAGAATTAGTAATGCCAATCAAAATTTGAGACTGAACCATGTGATAATTTTACAGACTGCACTTTTTTCCATTGATTTCTGCAAAATGCTTTGTTAGATAATAAAATCTAGGAGTTCTATAGTTCTCCAGCTAGCATGATATAATTTCCATACTTGAGCTATCGGAATCATCTATAATTCAAAGCAGAAGTTTGTTCTGAAGCAAATAAATATCATTCTTCCGTGGAATTAATGTATCATATAGACCAAACACAGATTTCTTTAGAATCTTATTCGATAAACAATAACTAAATGATAGTAGTAGTGTTTGCAAACATATCAATCAAATGCTGAGATAAAAAAAGAAAAAATAAATAAAATCTACGGTTTCTGAAGGCATAGTTTTATTTCAACGTGTAACGCAATGATATCTCAGAGAGAATAGGTAGGAAATTGGGCAACAAATCAAGCAAAGACAAGAAATTATTAGTATTAGACGTAGATGAAAGGCATACAAGGCAAAAATTCAGCTAACAGTTTATGGTCAGGGTGTCAAAACCACTATAGAGAACAAGAAAATAAAAGATGCATATAAGATTTTTCACTTTTCTCAATTTCTGCATGGTATCAAAATCATCATTTTAGAGTTAGAGTTCTCCAAAAGAGATATTCTCATCCTATCCTTTCTTAATCTCTCCACTTCTGTTGCAATTTCTCCACCTACAACTTTGACCATCTTGGTGCAATGTCTTCAGCTCCCAGATCCTCTCTCTGCATGATGCCTCCGTGTCTAAGTAATGCTCAAGGTTTTGCTTTTATGCTTCAATGTGTGACTAGTGCAAAATATGAATTCCCATAGAGTTCCTATTCAAGTCCCTAACTATTAAAGAGTTGGATATATAATATATCCCTCGATATGATTTGCCATAACTCATGTCTCCATGTTGATATTTTGTGCCATAACTCATGTCTGATATATTGACATTTTTATGATATATTCATTTTTCTCCATTAATCTCTAGTCTATTAAATGCATCCAGGGAGATTTAAAAGACTCTAGCATTATCACAAATTTTTGAAGCCTAGGGTCAAGCCAAAGGATCCAAATTTGAAAATATACCATCCACATTTATTATGAATCATATCAATCTCTAGTTTGGTGAATAATAATACAGAAGATAGTCAATATTCATTATACCCAATTCTAGTCAATCCTCCCGTGATCAGTTTAAATCGCCATACAATAATTTAATGACTCTCAAGTGAAGTTAGAATCATCAATCATCACATAAAAAACAAATAGCAGTTCATGCTTACATAGTAATTTAAACCTAATCCATTTGAACAAGAAATTTGGTAATTTTGGCCTACAGTAGATACTAATAAACCTTCAGTTTATGTGGATATAAATAATTAAATAAAGTTACAAAATTCATATAGTCAATAATTAGTTAAATTAGTAAATCAATCAGTTTGCAAATCTACTTTCTAGATTTAAAATTGAGCTAATTATGAGCTTGATTTCTTGAAGATTATTGGCATAGATGGTCCAACATTGCATATCCACTCTCTTTATGAGACAGTTGTGAGTTACAGACCCTGATCCTTTTAATAGAGATATCACAATGGTTGACCAGCTTGGCTAATAATTGATGCAACTCCCTTGAGATTTCAACTATAATGACCACACTCCCATAGTAAATTAATTAACTCTCAAATATCAGTACTTATGATTTTTGTTTACCCAATCTTAAAAAGGAAGAAAATATCCAACAACTTTCTTGGAAGAATAAAAAAATTGAATCAAATATCCAGTCGATATAAAGGCTAAAAGATCATTTAGTTCTTGATCAATATACTAGCTCATATAAAAAAATTCAACCATTGACTTCAAAAAGTCATGTTAATGCAAATGTAGAAACAAAAGTCACCCCAACTTTATTAAACCTTTATGAATTGAATAAAAGCCTCCCTCACAGCATTCAATAACCCTCTAACTAGGAACGATACTGTCTATATCAATCCATTTTAAACAGTTGAGGAGCCAACCACCTCCCTCATTTTCAAAGTGCAAGATTCGTAATAAACACTCCTTCATGAGAGTGATCTCTTTATGTAGGATTTGTGATGCAAAATAGCCTGTAGATCTCTTCTTTCCAGTGACACCACCATTAGGCATGGCAGAGAATGTAAAATTGTGTCACCTTTTAGCTTCACCCATTAGAAAGTGTATGCATGTGAAGTGAGTATTGTGTGCACGAGTGACATCTAGTTAAAGCTGAAATATATGCAAGGACAATAAATACCACAAGTTTGAGTGGTTTATGCAGTTGAGATGTCTTAATGATAAGGCATTTCTACCAGGGAGGAAATGGCAGATATAATGAAGCTTTTTCAGTGCCCTGAAACATGATTTCTGTGAAACATGCACTAAAATAGGAATATGTTCAAAAAATAAATTTTTTCCATTGAAGATTTGATGCAATGGAATGTCACAATACATTGCTGCAATTCCTATAGAGACAGTTCAACAAGTTGGAAATGAACCTTAATAAATGGGTTAATATATAATACAGTCACAAACTATTTTATAAATTAAACGTGTGTTAATTTTCAAATTTCAAGCTGATTTACGTCTTTAAAATGAAAAAATTGTGATCCTTATATGTCTCTAAATACTCCAAGTAGAATATTAATACTTTTGTCTAAAACATTTATTTTGGTTTAAAAAAAATGACCACGAGTTGTTTTGCAAAACAATTTGTGTCATGTAATAGCGGGTATCATGAGAAGAGGTATGAATTTTATTAAAAAAAACAATTATATGAGCATCTTTTTAATAATTCTCAATTATAAAGGGTTTATTGGTAAATTCCTCTAAAACATTTATGTCATCCATGCAACAAATACTTGGGACCAGTGATCAGAACAATAAAGAAATCTAGAAAAAACATTGTGCTATTAAATTATTTGTCTCAATCATTGCGCAATAGTAAAGGATAAGATATGGAATTAATATTTCTGTCAAATTTACCAAGAGTAACGATGCAATTTGCAATTCATAAAATTATAAGCTTGTTAGCCAAAATGAAAGTGAACATGGAAATTTGGTTATATAAGTGATGAACAATAAACTGTAGAATATACTACTGATACCTTCTCATGCATTATAGTGAATTTAGCCATTGCTTTAGAAAGAATTTTTTTTCTAAAGTTTACTAAGGCAACTATATCCCAGATTAGATGGAGGCACTGAAAATTAGGAGAGATTAGGAGCAGTAAAAGTTACACAAAGACTGACCCATTTATTAAGCAGATCAAGTCAATTCAGCCACTAAATTTAAATATCTGTGTTCTTATGGCCTAACTATTGAGACATGTTTCAGATGTTGACTGACATCCTCCAACGGCATACATTGCGTTGTCAACCATTAACACCGTAGTGATCTTGTCCATTCCACTATAGCTATGTTAGCAATCTCAGATTTATTTAAATGTATTCAATAGCATAGATAACTCCGCCCATGATGAACTAGTCATGGCTGGTCCCAAGCCCGGATAAAGGAGGAGGGTTGTGTTAGGTTGCCAGCCAGTGTTAAATTATGACAAATTTCAATGAATGAATTCAATCGCATAGATCATTTCAAAATCCAGTTGCTTAGTACAAACCTGTCAGCAAGAATTGCACAAACACCCTTGTATCTTTCATCAGATGCACTGTCTGCAATAATCTAATTGGAATTTCAGGTTCCGTTAGGCAACCTCCAGGCCTCATGCTACTTGTCTCTTCTGCATTAACTAAACCAAATTCTATATCAATCCATTTGATGCTCAACATACTAGTCTTATCCATAAGCTACTTCATATCTGAATTCCTAAATTAATCCAGGCATCAAGATGCAAAAGCAAAACATATCAGCTGAATGCAACTGCATGCAGATTTACCCAACCTCATAAATGAATGATGCACGACTGCAGATGTTCCAAAAATGCAAGAAATAATTATCCATTGCATGAGCAAAATTTGCAGAAGGATTCAAACTGCAGTACATTCTAGAAATTATTCTGCTTCCTCACTCCAAGGATTCATCACCCAGATATGAAATCAACAGTGAAAGAGAAAATTAATTAGCAATATCTGTGTGGCCCATGAAATGATCTGCAATAGGTTTATCTCATTTATTGACACCGTCAATACCTCCAAACTCGTAATATCTGGAAATCAGTATGTATATCTATCTTCTATAAAGATAGGTCTGTTTTGTAGCCCTGCAGATTCCAAACTCTTTTTGGACATCTCTAGTTTCATTTCTCTTCAATCTCTTCTCTTCTACTCTCTTTTTGTAAAAGATCTTCTATGGAAACAGACATAAGATCCTTGGTTCGGAGGCCGGGAGGCTATGAGGAAGTGGAGAGGACGAGGGAGCTTGTCACCAGGGATTTACTTGGAAATGGAGAGCAAGTGGTCGGAACTGCTGAGGTTGATCTTGAGCTCAGAGTTCCTGACGGATGGGAGAGACGGCTAGACCTAGTGGTAAGGAATCAACCTCCTTATTCTTCCCATTCGGGAGTCAAGCTGTTCTATTTTGTGAATTGTTTCTTTGAAACCATTCTAAATGAAGAAAAAAAATGACTTCTTTTGTAATCCTATTCCAGGCTGCTTATGCATGATTTCTTTGTTTAAATTATACACAACTTCCGTCGTTGAGTCGTTTCCTTCAAGCATTCATCTAAGAAAGTTGGTTGCTTCAATTCAGAGTTCAATTCCGTGAACTAAGAATTTCAACCTAATATAAATAGTAGATACTATCCAATAGGTTTGTTTTCAATCCACTTTATCCCTTCTATATCAAGTTTTTCTACTATTTCTATGCTAAAATAACAATTTTTACAATAGGAATCTGCATAAGAAACTATTGTTTGCAATAACTTGTTCACGCGTGAAGAAAAAAAGAAGAAGAAGAATTCTTCGCATGCTATTGTTCTTGCTGATCCATTATTGAACCCTAAATTCACAATCAATTACAGACCGGAAGGACCTACCTCCACAAGCCCGAACCGCATCCAGCGCCCCGCCGCCACCACAACCTCGACCTCGCGCTTCCCCCGCCGTCCCCCTCCGATCACCTCCCCAAACATGACGCGATGGCGCCTCCCTCCCGGTACCAGAGCGTGTGCACCCTCGATAAGGTGCGGTCCTCCCTCGAGCGCGCCGGGCGACGGCCCGACGGCTCTCCCTCCACGCCTTCCTCGTCGTCCACCGGAGTCTCCTCCCCGGTGAAGCGGCGGGAGGAAGGCGATCGAGAACTCGAGCAGCCGACTGCGGAAGCGATGGTTGTCGCCGGGTGCCCGGCGTGCCTCCTCTACGTGCTCGTATCGGAGGCGGCGCCACGCTGCCCAAGGTGTGCGACGCACGTGCCGGTCAGCAGCGAGCCCAAGAAGAGACACAAGTTTGACCTCAACTCACCAAACCAATGAACACGACTCAATTAATATTTCATAGAATATTTACATAGCAAAAATCATTAATCATTAATCATACATGATTTTAATCATAGGGAAATTATCCTTTTTTGCCTTTGTTAAATATATAAATATAATTCTAAAATTTTGAAAGTACAATTTATGTTTTGTTAATATATATATTGTTTAATAATTCACATATTTAAATTTCATCCGATTAATTATAAAGATAGATGATTTTTTTTTATTCATTTATCGAGTAAACTTAAAGTATAAATAAATATACAAATTTTGAAGAAAAAAAATATGTCAAAAAAATATGTCAAAAATAAACCATTTCTCCCTCTCAAGCAATATCCACTTCTGAGCATGTTTTTCTCTTTGGCCTCAACGACATTCTCTGATTCGATACCGTTCTAATGAAGCAGCTTATGTTGAAAACAACACTTAACAACACTTAACTAATGACTTGACAGTGCGGAGGTACGATCTAATGGTGGTTGTTCTTGAAGCCCTATCTTCTTGCGTGTGGCCGATTTACAAATGATATGTTACTCATGTGATCGCTTACGTGACTCGCCTAGGGCTCATATGGCTGTCTACGTGAATATTTTCTCTCACCGACTATATAAGGTTCGGCAAAGATAGGTAAAAATATAATTGTTTTTCTCTCAAGAGAAAGTTATTTTTCTCTCGCAGGGCCGGCTCAAGACATAGGTCATTAAAGCCTATGCCTAGGGCCCCTATTATATTGGGGTCCATCAAATTATATATATATATATATATATATTAAATCAAATATGATTATTATTTTAAAAATATATGAGTTTGGATGATAAATATTTAAAATTATGGATAAAATAAGTTTTAGTGATTTATTTTTATCGATAATTTTAATTTTTTTACCAGTCAAATTAGATTTGGTCAATAATTTTTATTTTTATTTAGATTTGATCAATAATTTATAATTCTTTTATAGATTAAAGTTAAATTTTATTATTTTTAATTTTTTTACTTGTTAAAGTTAGATTTGATTGATAATTTTAATTTTTTACGGTTAAAGTTGGATTTAGTTGATACTTTTTTTAACTAAAATTTAATCCATAATTTTTAATTTTTTATAGATAAAAATTTAATTTACGGATCAATATTAAATTTGGTTAATAAATTAATAATATTTCTTGATTATACTTATTATTAATTGATATTTAAAAAAAAATACTTTTGAAAGTCAAAAGCATATTTAATATTGTATTATTATTTCTCTTTAATTTTTTTTTTCATTTTTTCTTCTCTTTCGTTATCATTTTTGTACCGTTATTATTTTACTCTTGTTTCTCTACAAGTTATTATGTACAATCTTTTTTTTTATTTTATAATTCGTTATCAATATTTACTAGCTAAATATTTTTAACTAAATAAATTTGATTAATAATTTATCAAATTTAAAATTGATAAAAGACAGTTCGATGCATGAAACTCCCGCTAATACAGGATCTCGGAGAAGGGTCTATTGTACACAGTGACTACATCTACTATTTAAACTTGTTATCGTCAAGACTTTCTTTTATCGAAATTAAAATTGATTGATATTTTTTTTAAAAAAATAGCAATTAAAATATATATTAATAGTATTACAATAATATATTACTTGTTAACAAATTAGTTAGTATTTTTAACATTTTATTGGTGAAATTTAACTTTATTTATTTAATTACAAATATTCATTAGACAAATATATTATTTTATAATTTAAAATTATATTTGAAAGTTTAATATAAATTTTTAAACTTTTTATTATTTTTTAAATTTTATTAATAAAGAAGTAAGTTTTGATAAATATAAAGTTATTGATATATGACCTAGTTAGTCACTATTTTTAATTGTGAAAAAAAATCTTTTTTTAAAAAAAATTTACTAATAAAATTAAATATCTCTAATAATAATATTATATATAAAAATTTATATTTTAAAAAATTCATATATATTTTTAAAAATATTAAAGTCTTATTTTTTTTTTCAAGAATGATTGAGACGACATTGTGATAAGGGCAAATAATTAATCTTGCTACGAGATCGTCAAATGCTTTTAATGAGAATTTAAGGATCCTATTCTTGTAATGATTTTAATGGGTAGTTGAAAATTGCTTAGATGTGTATCTTCTTCTCATTTACAATACATATTGATCGAATTATTTTAATTACGTTCATCTCAAACATTATTCATAATTTATCTTAAAATTATATTAAAAAAATAAATTATAAAATTAATTTATAATTGATCATTAAATAATTAAAAGATATTTTTTTTCAAAAATTTATACATATTAAAAATTAATTTTTATTTTATTATAATAAATTAAATGAATACGTCATGGATCGCATGCTTGAATCTTTTTTTTTTATCATAAAAAAAATACACGTGTAATCTATCTAAATAAATACCTCTAGGGATTGGTGAGTGATGTTACTCACATTAAGCGCCAAGATAGGTAGGTATATGTAGTAGGAGATAAAAATGAAAATATCATATACTCGTAAAAAATAAAATGTATCACAACAAAGATGCTTGAAATAATATGAACATGCTCACGAAGACCAAAAGATTCCGTACAATTAAAACTGACAAATCGAACCAGTTATGGATAGATGCATGCACAAAGTTCAAGGAAGATTATTATAAAAAATTAAATAACATAATTAAGATAAATATTTATATGATCGTTAAATTTAAGGATCAATAAAATTTGATTAAATTAATTAATTAATTAAATTAATCGAATTTAAGAATTCGATTCGATTAATTTTTATTTTTTTTTGAAAATATCGATTATATCAATTTAAATGATTTAAATCAAATCAAATGAAATCGAATTAAATCAAAATTAAATTAAATTGAAATTAAATAAAATCAAAAAATTTAATTATTTTGGTCAAAAACTAAATTAATCGATGTCTTATGAATTTGATTAATTTAGTTTTTTTTTTGAAAAATTTAATCGATTTAATTTTTTTTTAAAATTAATTTAATTTTTAATTTAATCGGTTGGAGTTTATTTAACAAAAGTATATAGTCTCTTACTATGGTTAATTGCTATTATTATATAGGTTTACTAAATTTACTGTCAAAGTTATGGAAACTAGATCGGACAACCGATTGGACCAACAAACCAAAACAAACTACTTCTCCTGAGCGGATTGTTGAATGTAATTAGTTGAATTTAAATTATACAAAAATTCAAATTCAACTTAACTGTTAAGATGACCTGAGCGGATAATCTCAGGCTGTTAGTAGGGATGGTTCAATGGTGCTTTCGATGATTGTTGAATGTTACTGAGTGGATGTCCGTACGATCCCAAGTAGAAATTGAGTCGAGAAATGACGTTGATGAATGCTTCCCTTCAGGTGAGCAAATTGTCGGTCAAAAACTTCCTCCAGTCAGGAAGAGGTCGGGACGGGATGAAGTCGGTCGGGAAGACAGAGCTGAAGCCTGCGTTCAATGCAGTTTCCTTGAAATAGATTCGCCC
>JBBUKS010042777.1:0-10504 GCA_038050645.1 Hedychium gardnerianum | reverse complement strand
AGAAGGAAAGAAATAGCTGTCAGATCGTATCAACGCAGAAAAGGTAAATAGAGGGACCAATCGACTGATAAACTTTATCAGTCGACCGATCAAGCATGATTTTCGGGATCGTACAGATCAGATGAGAGCAAAGAAGGAAGGTAGCGGGTTCAGTCGACCGATAGGAGGATCAATCGACTGAACGATTTTTCAGTCGACCGAACGTAGCCTATAAAAGAATCCCTCGGGGTCCGAGCCGACGATAACTTTTCTCTGTTCCTCATTCTGTTCCTGCTACTATTTGTGCAAGCTGCTGCTACATTGAGAAGCAATCCGACAACCTGTGTCGAAGCCTACTTTTCATATTGTCGGTATATTTTATTATTTATAATCTGCTTGCTTGTACTACCTTGCATCTTCAAAAGAACTATTTTAGTGAAAATACCCATCGATACGATCCAAAGGGTCATGGGTTCTTGGAGTAGGAGTCGGCTCGGCTCCGAACCAAGTAAAAATAAGTGTGACTATTTAGTTTTAATTTTCTCTACTACTTTGAAAAGAAAAAAATTTCTAACAAGATTCACTCCCCCCCCTTTTTCTCGTCTCTAACGATCCAACAGATTTAAGTCTGGGGGAGGTATATGTTGGTAAATTTTGGCATGCTTCCCGTTGCAAAAAAATTTCTTCTAGTTGCATCATATATCATATCTTTGTTTCTTTGTTTCTCGTAGCAAGATGCTAGCACACTAATTCTAGAAATTTATGTTGTTGTGATAAACTATGCCAGTGTGGTTAGTGATTTTTTTTTCCTATCCATAGTAGCATGAAGTGATCATTGTTTTTATTGGAAATGTTTGAGTATTGTCCTAGATTAACGATCTCTTCACACTATGCTTGACTTTGATAGTAGATACAACTGAAAATAGTCATGATTCATAGAACCGAACTAGTACTTTTGCTTCCTAGGTGACCTCTCAACTATATTTTGGTTACTAGATAAACTCGGATCATGTCAATTCATTAAGAAAAATAAGAATCCCAAAAAAAAGGAGAAAAGGGTTTGTTTAAGTGTTGCACTTTGCAAGAACATAGCGAAAAAAGAGAATAAGGGATAAAAAATAGTTGTCGTGAGTGAAAACTAACAAGTTACTCCTTTGAGACTGAGTTAGGTTCCTAGGGAAATAACTGTTGTGTTTCTCTTGATACCAAATATTCCTTTGAGACCTTGTGTAGTTTGAGGGGGAAGAACTTTGTGACTGACAGGTAAGTGCCTATCGTCAGAAGCATGAGGATACGGTTAGATGATGACTTGACTAGGCTTTGAGATTAACACTTGAAAAGGTTATATCATTCATTACATTGAGAACGAAAAACTTCTACTTAGGCCACACTCATACAACTTTGTATCATGCTCATCAATGAAACTACATGATAAGATTAGATTTATTCACTAGGGATTATGATGGATCATTTACACACATAAATCTAGATTGTAAGTTTTGCTTGAGGATAAGTAAAGGTTTAAGTCTAGGAGATTTTGATGTGTGCATTTCATATAGGATTTTTATTGTAGTTTGACATACATTTTATCCCATTTCTTATGCATATATCTCATGCTTTCATCTATTCATGCTTCATTTGGTTACTTTCTAGTTCAGAGAGCTGCTTTTGTTTGTTTCTCATTGACAGGGCATGAAAAAAAAAAAGCAAAAATAGAGATTAAAGACATGTTCCAGAGTTCATTCCAACTGATACGACCATGTCCAATTTGGAGAGGTTGTGCCGGATTCCTGAGCCTTCCTAGTGCTCACCACGGGCCACCCATGCTAGTCGACATGGGTCATGCCGGATTACTGAGGCTTCCAGCGGGAGCCATGGGCAGGCTGTGCCACATTTCCAAAGTTCTTTAGCAGGCACCATGGCTATCTCCACGGCTGTGGTCACGATCGTAGCCCACCCAGATGGTTGTGGCAGTTTAGCACTGCCATACCAGTTTAGTACGGCCGTGCCACTGCTCTAAAGTCCCCATGGACTAGCCGTGCCAATTTGGCATGGTCGTGCCTGATTTTTAGCCGGAAACAATGCCCACCACGGGCACGACACGTGTCAGCCTCCGGTTCAAATTGCATATCAAACTTCAAATGGCCATAACTTTCAGTTCAGTTGGAGTTACGAGGCCCACAACCTATCAAATTGAATATAATTTCAAGCTCTACAACTTTTCTTTAGGGTCTAACTTGAGAAAATCTGGTCTAAGGGGTTAAAAATTGGTTTCTGCAGATCCTAAGAGTGCTTCACATGGGCAGCCAGTGCTAGTCAGTACAGCCGTGTTAGCCTCTAGTTCAAACTACAAATCAAACTTTGAATGATCATAACTTTTGAATTGATTGGAGTTACAAGGCCCACGACTATAAAATTGAAGATAATTTCAAGTTCTACAAGTTTGGTCCATAGTTCAACCCGAGAAAACAAGGTCTATTGGGTAAAATACCTATTTTGGTGGAGCCTAACAAATCTGGCAGATTTGGACAGTTTCGGGGATATATAAAAGGATCAAGCAAACCCTTGCTTAAGTCATCATGGACCAAGGGGCTTTGCCCCCTTCCTAGAGGAGGGTTTTCCCCTCCGAAAACCCTAGAGCAGCTATCTTCTTCTATCAACACAATCCGTCCACCTGCGGAGCAAGGATTCCTTTTGAAGATATTTCTTGCAAATTTTACTAATATTTCTTTCTCTCAATTCTCTGTTTTGGATTGTAAGAATGCTTATTTCATTGTCTTTGGGTTGCAATTCTTTTGTAATTGAGTAGACTCTTGATTATAGGATTAGGGATTAGCCATTATGATATGTAAACACTACTTGTTTAATCTATTCAGTTTACACATTTCTTATTCAATGATGTGTGTGTTTGTGGTCCGAACCTACAATGTACACACGATCTTGATGCCAAAAGCACAAGATTCATATCCCAGGAGGTGCAGGGATGAACCAAAAGGAGAACCCAATCTTGTGACCCGTATAAACCCGAGAAGTGGAGAGTCACCTACAAAAGTATATCGGTATGCCATGAGAAGTAATAGGTTGTCATAGATCTTAATGGATCGGTTCCAATTCATCACCACACAGTAATAGAAGGCAACTCGGGGGTTGTAGGATCATGTGACATGTATCTCCTTATGAAAGCAATCCCTTATCTCTATCACTCTGAAAGTAGACGATGAATTGGAACGGATATGGATGTATAGTTCCAAAAGATCACATCGGATATCATAGGATAGTCTACTTATATAAATAACTATTGAGGATAGGAAACCAAACATATATTAGGTGTTTACAATCATTGTGGTAAAATCAAAATTTTAGAATAAATTCTCTCCCTTGTTTACTTCCTCTTTCTCAAATTCTCTCAATCCTCTCTCTCCCTCTCTCTCGTTCTCTTAAGCCTTCATTCGTGACTTCAACAACCCTTGATTATCTAGATAACTAGCTTCACAAACTCAATTAGTATTTAATCAATAATCTCTATGGATCGATATTTTATTACTTAATGACACTTCGTGCACTTGCGAAAATTAAACAATAAGTATTTGGCATCATTGCTAGGGAACTTATTAGGATTATTACTCGAAGTCTTTGTGCAAAGTATTACATATCAAGAGTATGTTACTCTTGGACACATGTCTGAGTAATTTGAATTCACTAGACGAGAAATTATAACTTAGGCTAGGTGTGACGTAGTCAGCATAGTTGAGACTAACACATAGATCATGTCTTGAACCAAGTGGGTATAAGACGAGTTAAAGGAACGAGGCACGACTCACTATAGCTGTTGAAGGGTTCAAAAATAGTTTTGGGATCAACTGTTGGATTTTTCAATTAATTGGGGAACATGATTTACTACTAGGTGCCACCCATGATCAATCTATAATTAATGGTTAATTATGGACAACCAACATAAACTGGGAACATGTAAGGTCACATGCACTACGAGTTTAGCCAAAAGACTTGAAAGGAGTTTGAGAATTGGATTCTCAGATCGAGAGAGACTAAGTCTGGTTGAACTAAACAAAGGGCAAATATGAAAGATATTTTATCGGAAAGAAAATGTGGAAGGGCCACATCATTTGAAGATAAATTGGACCCTCTTTGGTTTAATTATAAATCAAATTTGTTTGGTTTTAATTAAAAGAGATTCGATTATTGAACCAAGTGGTTTGATTTTGAACCAAGATGGTTTGGTCTTCAACCAAACTTAAGGCTAATGGATTGGGTTTTGGGTTAATGGATACGGGTTTGGATATAATCCAAACCCGATAGGAGATCTATATATAAGATATGGATTGAGAGAGAACACATACAATTTTAATTAAAACCTAAGTGTTAGGTTTTTATCTTCTCCTCCTTCTCTCCTTCTCTCCTCCTCTTGCCGTCGCCGACCAAGAGTGAAGCCTCCCTTGTTGCCGCCGCCTCCCCGCCGTATCGACACTACCTGCTATCGTACGACCACCAACTGCCAGCCTCTGGTCCCCTACCGCTAGCAGAAGCTTCTAGTAGCCCCAGATAGCAAGCAAAAAGAGGAGAGTCCTCCTTGCACCACCACCTAGCCTTTTCTATCGCCCAACCATTGTTGCTGTCGGCGATGGGTTTGTACCAGTAGAAGGTGGTTGTTCTTCCACCAACCATAAGGGGAAGAGTCCTCCTTGTTTCGCCACCAGGCCGAGGCTACTGAAACCCTGTCATCCTGTTGCAGCGACAGAAGGTGGTTGCTGCCCCCACGCATCGCCGGAACAACAAAGGTTGTTGTTCCAGCTAAGGCTGTTGTGGTAAAGGTTGTTGTGCTTCATCCTGTCACTGTTCAGCTCACTTTTGGCCGCCCAAGGTCCAATTCCGACGAGCAAAAATTGTTGTTGGAACACTACCATCTCCGAACTATTGGGTAGCCCAACGCGGATATGTGCATTAGACATGTTTCACAAACACGTAGCGGAAGACAAAAATAATTCTAAATTATTAAACACACACATCACACACATGTGGGATACAACAGTGCCAAACAAAACCGCAATACAAAATTTTATGAAAACTAAATTAAACTATTTAATCTAGTCATACCTGTGAGTTCGTTATTGAACCTTATAGAGAGCGTTTGCTAGCCTCGCAAAACTAGCCTCTTCTGGAATCAATGAGCAAACCTAACGAGGATTGCCTCTACTTATATCCACGTCGAGTTACCTTCGAGGCAACTTCACTAGGTCACAAGTCGTGTCTTCACTTCAATACTAGCCAAAGGTAGGAGACTAAGCAATTCGAGAGAGGGATCACATCTCGACTTGGTACCCGGCGACAAAGGAAACCCGACGGTACCAAGAAAGGTGAACAAAAGTCGTACAACTACTATTTAGAGGCTAGAACCTTACTGCCAAAAAGAGGGGAGTAGGTTGGCGACAACTGAACCGATTCAGCCGGCGCTTGCAAGATCCGGGCGGTTGAACAAATTTCAGCCTTGCTGGAATTTCTGAGCAACAACCAATCTGTTGGAGCAACCAAGCGTTGTTCACACAGTGGTGCAAACAAAAATGTTTGTTGTTGTTAACAATTGGAGCAACCTTTTAAACTTCTTGTTGAACTTTCTTTGTCGGCAACATCAATCAATATTCTTGGTCAGCAACATTGATCAGCTTTCTTTGGTCAGTGACACACAAAGGGGACAACCCCTTTTTTTTTTGGAAAGTGACTAGCAAGAGGAGGAGAAGAGGGAGATGGTTTCTCGATTAAAACCTAACCCTTAGGTTTTTATCAAAATCAATTATTCTCCCCAATCCATATCATTATATAGATCTCCTAGTAGGTGTGGATCAAATCCAAACTTGTTATCCACTAACCCAAAATCTAAATCAATAGTCTTAAGGTTGGTTCAAAACCAAACCACTTGGTTCAATAACCAAACTTATTTTAGTTAAAATCAAATCAATTTGGTTCTTAATTAAACCAATGAGGGTTTTACTCATCTTCAAAAGACGTAGCTCATCCACGCTTCCATTACATCAAACCCTTTCTAGATTTGCCCTTTGTTTGGTCCAACCAGACTTAGTATCTCTCGATCTAAAAATCCAATTCTCAAACTCATTTTATGTCTCTTGGATAAACTCGTAGTACGTGTGACCTTATAGGTTCCCGATTTATGTTGGTCATCTATAAAAAACTATTAATTATAGAACAATTATGAGTGACACCTAGTAGTACATCATGATTCTCAAATAACCAGAAAATCACAATCGATTCCAGAATAGTTCTGGCCCTTCACAATTAATTCCCAATTAACAGTGAGTCGTGTCTCATTACTTTCACTCGTCTTATACTCACTTAGTTCATGACATGGTGTATGTGTCATTCCCCGCTAGGCTGACTATGTCACACCTAGCCCGAGTTATACTTCATCGTCATGTGGATTCAAATTACTCAAACATGTGTCCAAGAGTACCATACTCTTGACATGTATTGATTTGGACAAAGACTTCGAGTAACAATCCTTACATGTGGCCATAGTCTACGTCTACTTATACAAAGAGCGGTGAATCTTTTGTGGGTTATTCAAATACCTTCAGGCACTTCAACTTATACCCAATCATTTCGAGTCCACACCTCCTCCGAGATGCTTGCTTAAGATGTCAAAGTAAAAGTCTACATGACCAAGATGACTTCAATACCTCAAGTCGAAGGAAACTTGCACTTAAGCTGCAATAAGATCATCATTGACACATATATTTATATAGAAAATCATATAAAGTCTCATGGCAGGTCACTTTAATGAACTAATTACCTTTAACTAGCATCCACGTGTAACTCTTGACATCCCAATGTCTACATCCAATGAGGAATGGCTACTTGGTTAAAGCAAGGAGTATAACACGTGCTAGTCTCATAGAATCGATGATGTCCGATCTCATCAATTCATCGACTAGGAAATGTTTCAATACATTCATAATTACACATGTAGAGGTTCACTAGTTGTGATCCAATCACAAGTTCTCTCATACTATGAATTGTATTGCGGACATCCAGTAAGTGAGTTTAAGATCCAATCATACACATAAAGAATGTACACTCAAATAGTAAATTATTTATTTATCCAATAAATAATATATACCATAAGGTGATTGTCATAGGATACCTCTCAAATATAACATACTCCCACTTGACCTAATGTCAATCACTATGGTATCTAATACCATAGGCCTCTACATGATTTTCGTCAAAGGATCCGCTAGGTTCTTTTTGGTGGAAATTATCTCGACTTCTATTTCATTCCTACTTATGACCTTCCTGATCATATGATAGCAACGAAACACATGTTTAGATCATTGATGATACCTAGGTTCCTTGGCCGAATCAATGGCCTCATTGTTGTCATAGTAAATTGGTACTATTTCAACAATGCTTGGAACCACATCTAAGTTCGGTGACGAACTTCTCGATCCAAACTACTTCCATTATTGCTTTAGAAGCTGTAATGTATTCCTCCTTAGTGATGGAATTTTTAACAATTTCTTACTTTGAACCTTTCCAACTCATTGCGTCTCCATTTAAGGTGAATACGTATCCAGACTAGACTTGGAAGCATCCTTGTCCGTCTGGAAACTGGTATCAGTATACCCTCGTATAATCATATCACCCCTTCCATATACCAAGAACAAATCCTTAGTTCTTTTCAAGTACTAAAGGATTGCCTTGATAGTCACCCATC
Organism: Hedychium gardnerianum; assembly: GCA_038050645.1. Classification (NCBI taxonomy): domain Eukaryota; kingdom Viridiplantae; phylum Streptophyta; class Magnoliopsida; order Zingiberales; family Zingiberaceae; genus Hedychium; species Hedychium gardnerianum. The sequence continues at coordinate 2,781 of JBBUKS010042777.1, read as the reverse complement.
GATCCATTCCTGGATTCGATTGATATCTGCTCGTGACACTTAATGCATATGATATTTCGAGTCTTGTACATGACATAACTCACATGATTGATCCTATAGATGACGCTTATGGGACCTGACTCATGTGAATCCTCTCATCTCATGTGATCAAGCACATATACTTCGAAAGGTGAATCCCATGTCACATGGGAAGATAACCTTTCTTGGACTCTTCCATGCTAAACCATTTTAGCACTTTATCTATGTATGTAGACTGTGAAAGAATAAGCAACCTTTCTGATCTATCTCTAAAGATCTTAATCACAAGGATATAGGTTGCTTCTCTCATGTATTTTCATGGAGAATAGTTTGAACAACCAAACTTAACTGATTTTAGAACGGGAACATCGTTTCCTATAAGTAATATGTCATCAACATATAATACTAGGAACATGACCGCACTCCCACTAACCTTCATGTACATGCAGGGTTTATCTAGATTTTGTGAGAAATCAAATCCTTTGATTACTTTATCAAAATCGATATTCCAACTCCTGGATGCTTGCTTCAGTCCATATATGGACCATTGAAGATTGCACACTTTATTTTATCAATAGATGTGAAACCATCAAGTTATATCATATACACATTCTCAAACAGGTTCCCATTAAGGAAAGTTATTTTCACATTCATTTGTCATATCTCATAATTGTAATGAGCTGTTATGGCCAGGTGTATCTGAATGGATTTAATCATAGCCATTAGTGAGAAGGTTTCATCATAGTCAATATTATGTTTCAACGATAGCCTTTCTCCTCCAATCTTGCTTTATAGCTAATCAAATTACCATCCATGTTAGTTTTCTTCTTGAAAACCTACTTGCACCCAATAGGCGTAATGCTTTCAAGTTTCAAACTTGGTTTTCATACATGGAATCCATTTTCGATTTCATGGTCTTTGACTATGAGTCTCTTTCTGAACTTTTCATAACTTCTTCATAACTAGTAGGCTCCTCATCCTCAATAAGTAACACATCTCTCGATTCACTTATGAGAAATCCATATTTCTCAGGAATTGGACGTGCCCTACTAGATCTACGAAGTAGCGGTGTATCAATAAGTTCAGCCATTATCTCATCCTTTTGAGCAATAAACTGTGGGTGTTAATTAAGTTTCTCTTCTGTGTTTATTGGAGTCACTTGAACTACTCCTAGTTCAACCTTACTCCCACTGTTATCCTATAAGAGAAACTCTTTCTCTAGGAATGCAGCATGTCTTGAAATAAACACCTTTTGTTCTTAGAGATGATAGAATTGGTAACCTCTAGTTTCCTTAGGATAACTAATAAATAGACACATATCAGACTTAATATCTAGCTTATCTGATGCAGTACTTTTCACATAAGAAGGACAACCCCATATCTTCAAATAAGATAAATGAGTTTCTTACCATTCCATATCTTATATTGAATAGTTGAGACTGCCTAAGTCGGAACTCTGTTTAGCAAGTAAATAGTTATCTTGGCTGTGTAACCCCAAAGGCTTTGGGAAGACTTGCATGATTTATCATCAACCTAACCATGTCCAACAAGGTTCGGTTTCGCCTTTCAGACACACCATTATGTTGTGGCGTGTAAGAAGAAGTTCATTAAGATAATATCTCATTGTCCCTGAGATAATCTTGAAACTCTTGGCATAAGTATTCTCCACCTCAATCCAATCGAAATATTTTAATACTTTTGCCAAGTTGTTTCCCTACTTCATATATTGATTCTTTGAACCTTTCAAAGGCCTCAGATTTGAATCTCAATAGATACATATACATACCCAAATCGTGAGTAATCATCGATGAAGGTGATGAAGTAGCTATAACCTCCTCATGCATGATTTTGACATCGGTCCACATACATCGGTATGTATAAGGCCTAATATGTCATTCTCTCATTCACCTTTTTTCCTTAAAAGGTAACTTAGTCATCTTGTCTTTTAAGCATGAATCACATGTATCAAATGAATCTAATTCAAATGATTCCATAATTCCACACTTGTATAATTTGGACATGTGTATTTTGCTTACACAGCCAAGGCGACCATGCCACGTGTAGGAAGCTAATTGATTATCTAATCGTCTACTATTCTTTAACTTACTTATGTCATTACATATATATGTGAGACACACCCGATATTTAATACCTAAGTGTTTAAAGAAATAGTATGAGATCCATTTTGAAGATATCTGAAGGATATAGGGCATCAGATGTCTTTCTCTTCTTCATGGACTCAAGATAAATCTTATCATTTCTTCTCCAACATCCCATCTTACCATAATGGTAACATGGGCCCTTTGGAGCAAGTTCTTCTTTCTTGTCCTTAAGAACAATTCTCAAGTATTGAAGTTAATCCAAGAAGTTTGGCTTGGTCAGTTTGTTTGTTTCCAAAGTTGAGCGCAAATTCAATGAAAATATTTTTTATTCTAATAAACTAGAAATACACAATCAAACATATATGAGAGAGTTGTTTTTACTATGTTAATGTAAACGATTTACATACACTTATTTATTGAATTCAAGAGCCCTTGCTTTGAATTCGGGAGATCGTAGGTTTTCTCTGAGTGAGTTGATATCCACTACTGATAAGAACAATCTTGGCGTTTGTCTAACAAGTCATTCTTAGCTCTAGTGGTAGGTATCAAGTATACTGATTACATATCACGTATATAACTATCATATTATGCTATCAACTAATTGATATTCGCATAAACATCGGGTTGTTAACACATTAATAAGTATACATCAAATGTATAT
>JBBUKS010042766.1:0-10505 GCA_038050645.1 Hedychium gardnerianum | reverse complement strand
TCATAAGTTAATTAATATATTAATTATAAATTATAAATAAATTAAATTAAAGATCATAATTAATTAAAATATTAAATGAAAATTATATAGAATTATTAAATAAAAATAATAATAAATAAAATATGTGATTTATAACATAGAGCCAAAAAAAAACATTTGTAAAAAGTTTGTTTTCATTGTGGAAATAATAATAAGTTTTTATATTTTTGATATGACATATCAAAAATTAAAAAAAAAATCATTTAAAATTTTAATCATTGAAAATATCTGATTAGATTTTATGTTTTTATGTGACACATTGAAGATTATAAAAAAAAATTATATTGAGCTTTAATGATTGAAAATATCCTAAGATTTTTTAATCCATACTTAAGAGGTCTAACTAATTGTATTGTAATTCTAAGATAATTATTAATATTTTTTTATAATCTAAATATTTAATTTTTTTGAATCGATTAATTTTAAAAATAATTAATTTAATTTTATAAAAAAATATCTTCATTATTAAAATAAATAAAAAAATATTCGTAAAGATTATCAATATTTTCATTAGATTAATTATTAACGTTTAATTCATACTCAAGTAGCCATTACTAACATTTATTTTACTTTTTAAAATTTATCATCTAAAATGTTCTTAGAATTTTTTAAAGTTATTAATTCTCTAAAAGAAATTAAACTAGTATCATCTTATTTATTATTATTACTGAGCATAATAACATAATATAGTATAAAACGGCTCATCTTCTAGATTTCTCTACCATCTTCTACGACTCCAGAAAGCACTTGTGGTGTTTGTCAAGAAGGGTCCTCGTTTCTCGCGATGCTTCGAGAAACCAGTCGTTTATTTCTTTACCCGTTGCTGCATTCTTAGGCATCGTATCGTCTTCGCCGATTGCGATCAATCTTGTCGTCGGTCGGGCGGTAGAGCAGGAGCTCCGGGGAGGGCGGCCGCGCTTCATCCCTATTCTTCCGACGCCGAAGGCCTCGCCGTTCCTATCTGTTAGCTTACTGTGCGGTGCGCGTTCTTTTCCATTTGGGTTTTCCTGGTTCGTGTGTTCAAATGCATTTCTCGGGTTTATGTTTTCCGTGATTTCGAATGGTTGGGAGCTTCATTTTATCTGGGAAGCTGATGTAGGGTTTCTTGGGTGATAGATCGCTGTTTATTTGTTGCAAAAAAAGAGAAAAGTGAATTTGTATCGTAATGATCTTTTATCTGGTGATGTGCTTTTTCTAGTGTTTGATGCTTGAAGTAGACTCGTTGTAAATTGTTCTGGCGTAAGACATGTAAATAGTCGCTGTTGCGCTTCCTAGTGCTTAGAGTTTTTTTTTTTTCTTTCATTGTGCATGTGCAGCGGTTTCCTCTGAGAAGATGCAGAGGGGGAGAGGTGGTAGGGATGATTTCTTTGGTTTTGGAGGTCATTTTGCGCGGTTTGGTGGCTTTGGCAGACCAGGGAGTCTGACCTCTGGCTTTTTTGGAGGGAGTGATCCTTTTGATGATCCTTTTTTCACGCGGCCATTTGGAAACTTGATGGGCGGAAGCATGTTTGGCCCTAGCATGTTTGGTCCCAGCATGTTTTCTGATCGAGGAAGCCTCTTTGGGGAGACTGGCAATCGTGTGTTCCTGGATCAGGCTTCCCAATCCAATAACTCAAAGGGTCCGGTCATTGAAGAACTCTCCGATGATGATGATGGACAAGAAGAAAAATCTGACAAGGAGCAGAAAGAGAATCAAAGGAAACCTCAGGATCCTGATGAAGCAGTTGAAGGTATATATGTTTTTTCTGACAGCTTCATTTTTTGGTTTTAGGATCATATGTGATAGTGTTTAAAGTGATGGATTTCATTTTTCAGAAAAGAAAAGCAGGCATATACAGTATAGAAACAATTTCAACCATTCCAACATGACACAGTCACAGAGTAACACTTTTACTTTACAAAGCTCCACAGTAACTTATGGTGGTCCAAATGGTGCATACTATACTTCATCCACAACCAGGAGAATGGGCGGCGATGGAGTGAGTGACCTTGAATGGATTTGTAATAAATTCTAGGACATTTTAATACCACAATGACGCATCCTTTTTAACCATGACAGGTTATTATGGAGGAGAGCAAGGAAGCTGACACCACTAGTGGTAGAGCCATGCACAGGGTATCTCGTGGGATTAAGAACAAAGTATGCACGAGTTGAATGTTTTATCTTATGAACACCTTGATTAACAGCCTCTTTTCAACAACATATGATGTAGTACTATCATGTTATATAATTGTATCATGAATTCATGATTTATTGGAAGGTTCAAGCACCAATCGCACTAGTTTTAGTTTGAAACACTAATAGAGGGGTGCTTCTGGTGGAAGCGCCCTCCCTCTATTTGTTAAATTAATGAAGCTGCCAACTTACCTAACGTCAGCACTAGCATTGATCAAATTCCAAAGTTTGGGAAGTTGGAAGCATAATTCTTGAGTTTTTGTGGGTTTTTTTAAAATATGAATTAATTAAATATTGATCATTATTTTTTGTTTAGTGGAATCTTATGTCAAAAAAGTTGGAAATTATGATACATTGTTGTATTTCATTGGCCATTTTACTTGAATATATTACTTGGTTAATATTGTTTCAGGGTCACTCGGTCACAAGAAAACTGAATTCAGATGGGAAGGTAGAAACAATGCAGACATTACATAATCTGAACAAAGGTTAAGTATTACTTTCTGCCATAGCTTTGAACATGATTTTCTACCTGTTTGATTTATTTAATTGCATTTCACTATCATTAGATGAACTGCCTGTTTTCGAGGAAGCTTGGAAAGGAAATGCTGACCAACACCTAGGTGGATGGAACCAAGGGTCTGGTTTCCTTGAAAATGGAAACATGAGTAAGTAGTTCTGCCTTTTTATATCCATTTGTTCTTGTCATTGTTATTCACTCCGATTTTGTTATGTTATGGTGGTGATATTCTGTTATTAAGAAATGGATTAGAATGGTTGATACCAACCATGAAGTGTGAATAGTGTTTGATATTCATATCGAGGTTTGAAGAGGTATAATTTAGGTTAACTAGTTATTTTATAAAATTTAAAAATTAAGAAGATTTTTTCAGAATGACAGTATAAGTTTTTAATACTTACATTAAGGAATAACATTATACAATGTTGTTCGAGTTACTTAGGCATCTTGTCATTGTATGGAAATTTTGAAAAGAGTTATTAAGTGATGAAACTATCCTTTTTAAGAAAATCAATTTGGTTTTGATTTTTGAAGGTCAACTATAAATGAAGTTATTTAATAAGAGTTAATGAAAAATATAGAGAAGAAAAAGGATTATATATGTATTTTATTGATTTAGAAAAAAAAATATATATATATATATATCCTACATTTTAATCTTTTCATATAAATACTAGATGCATACCTACTAGATGAATTAATTGTTCGTCAATGAGACTGTAACTAGATTCTTTTTTAATATTTATTTGTGGAGAAATTTTTTAGAAACTAATGGTATCAATGTATCATGATAAGTAAAAAAAATGAATATCTGAAATGTAGTTTCAACAGGAAAGGAATTATTGTATTATTAATATAAATGAACATGAAATTTATGTAAGAGGTTTTGAGTATTTTGCTATTCAATAATAGGATATCCTATTAAGGATAAAGGATGAGTAGAAGAAAAGAAGCTTGGTAGTATTTAAGCTTGTTTTTTGTCTTAAATAAAACTGATATTTTTACCGATTTCTAACATAGATTAGATACAAATAGTATTGTAAATATATATGCACATTTTTCTTTATATATTTGAATTAGGATCTAAAGAGAAAAGATTATAATTTAGGCTTAGACAAGCTTGTGAACAATCTTGTTATGGATATTACAGAGCCGCTTACTAACTTTAAGCATATTTGTTTTTATAATGTACGCCTCCACTTGACAATCTGTCTTGCATGTCCATCCCATGTTTGCTTTAGTCCCATTTGTTGTTACTCCATTGGCATTCATGACCTTGTGTTCATTGGTAAACTTTTTTTAAATAACAAATAACTCCCTGTGTTTCTGCACCATTTTCTACAGTTAGAAGCCGTGTGCTATTAGTTTCATTTCCTGCAGTGTCAGGATATGGATGTTGAGCATGCAATTTTCAGTCCAGGTGTCTTTTTTTGAAATTTATTTGATCCAATTTCAATTATTTTAGTTTAAAGCTAACTCTGATTTAGCTTCCTTAAATGCAATTTGAACCCTAAAAACAAAAACAAAAAAACTATGCTTAGTGGTTAAGATACTATTATGTTCAGTTTTACACAAACCCAAGTGAATGAAATCAAAGTTTCTGTCTGAGTTTTGCTTGGCGACTCATTTGGTTAGTGTCTATTTTTGGAAGTTGGCAAAAAGGACCTTTGGGTTTATTGATTTGGTGTGTGAGTGTTTTGGACTTCTGTACTAGCTCTTATTTCCCATTTATTCATTTTCAGCAGCATTACTTAGAAATTTTCTTTGCCAAACGAATAGCTAATTTTACCTTTGATATGTGTATAGGGAATGGCAGTAGCAGCAGCAGGCAAGAAGCAAGAGGATGGGCGCTTCCATCAACTGAGAGACGAAGCACATAACTCCGGGAGGATGCAGTCACAGACACTTTCAAAAACAGAGGTTCCATGAATTGAACCCCACTCTTTACCAGTGTGTAACCACGCAACAAGTTTCTCATGGCGTTACCGTTAGCTTAGCAGACGCAGGCAATCTTATTGATCTTCCAGTTTATCACAGATCGATAGTGTGGTACTGTCATAGTTGTGTTGCAGCGTCACAGTTTGATTTACAATCATGCTTGATGCAAGTCTTGTATTTTGAACAATGCTATTGATGTATGTAATAGTTATATTACTGAAGCCCAGATGATCACCGAACTTAAGATGTATTGTATGGTTTTTGATGTATGAGGATCTTTCTGTTTTCTTGACGTTCTCTTTGCTGCAAATATTCCACTATTGTTGCAGGCGTGAAATGGAGATTATATGGGATATAATACAGGGTCTAATGCAGCCTTTGCGCATGTGCTTTGGTAGATTGTGTGGTAATTCTTTATTATTATTATAATCCTTTTTCCTTGAGATCCTCCTATATTATTGTGGTGGTTATATTACAATTTGTTTGACTAAATTTTGTTTCAATAGAACTTTTGATTGCCTAACTAGTTACTCGGAATTGAGAAAAGATTTAGTACGTTCTTCATTAAGGAAGCAAGCAACAAGAAGAGCAATAAGGTTAAGTCATCATTTCTGTCTTTTTACCTTTTCAATTAATGTTGAATGACTAATAACTGTTAAATGACTAATGAGTTTCTTTTTGTTCTGCTATGCTACTGCTACTTAAAATGCCACGTGAACGTAGTACGAGTGGATAACATTGGTAAGTAAAACCTTCAAGTGCCGTTCATGCATCTTCTATTGGCAGGTAGGAAGTTGGCAATATTCTTTGCTATTGACATTTGAAAATTCGCCTACGAAGATACAGATCAAGTGACTTTTTTTTTACCTCTAGTCAAACAACTTTCTCAGAGACTGGAGCTTACATCACTACCTGATGGAGATTTAAGAGGAACACCATTCAAAGCACAGTAAGAGTGAGGGAACTCAGCTGGCTGGAGTAATGAGCTTGGTTCAGGTAACTTACAAAAAGGTACTCCAAAACTGACCTTGAAGCTGGTGTGGGTGATATGACAATCAATATCTATTCACCAACTGTTTTGCGATTATCATCTATGCCACTATCACCATCGGAGATGGGCCACTACATGTACATAACTCTAGCCTACAACGCATTTTCTGAAGTGTCAAGAGCAAGGTCTAGAACTGGAAGCATGGAGCCAGACAAGATCCATTCTGGATATTTGAGAGCAGTCTTCTTTAACTGACAGGTATCTCTTTCACTTCAATTCCTACCTGCTCATTTGCTCTTGCCATTAACAGCTTCCGGGCATCTTTCTATATCGATTTCTCATCCCATTTCATTAATGCAGCATGACTCATTGACGAACCAGCTCTTGGCATGTGAGAGGCCCCATATGTAAGTTTGTCTGTGTGGTCCTATCAGTCATCACTTCTAGCTTACAAGTTTAATTTGCAAACAGAAAAGTTGCTCTTATTCCCAAAGTGATCACTTTAATGCTTCAAGGTCCCATTAGTTCCTTGAGAAATTGTGGAATTCAATGTTTGTTGGCTTTCTCACTCTTCAAGCATTTTATATGCCTATACTGGAGTGACATTGGTATGGATCCCAGTGTTTGACACAACTATTTATTAAATTATTTTACGTGTGATCACTTAAAATATTAAGTGTTCAAGTGTTGATGTCCAGATATCAGGTGTATAAGAGTAGATGAAGAGTCAAGTAGTATATTAGATGATTGAGCTTATGCTGATTAAGTTTTCTTATTTTAGAATAAGTTTTTTCATTGCCAGCAAATTCAGTATCAACCTCAACTTAGCTCCTTTCCATGTCACATTTGGATCAAACTCCAATCTTAATTCATCACTTATTGTAAACTTTCAAGGTTTATATCCAACACAATACCTGAGTGAGAAAAGTAAGCCAATTTGGCTATCATTTTCACAGATAGTGTATCTCTAATTTTTATAAACTAATCAGGTAGTCAGAAAAATATGGGAAGGCGACTGGTAGAATATTCTCAAAATGAAGAAAAGATGATAGGTGTGCTCTATGGTCCATTTTCCAAGTAATCATTCAAATCAGGAGCATCTAACTTAATGTATGTTTATAGATTTGCTCTCCATAACTGAAATTAAATGCACAGCAAGAACTCTAGAAAGACAAGAGATGTCTTCTTTCCACCAAATATTGACACTTACACATAGTTTAATTTGCTGTCGGTCGGTGCATGGGACACTCACGGGGGCCCTTTTGCTTCCCTTTAATTACTCTCTTACCCAATGCAGCTAGCAACTCCAAATGGGTAAGGTTTGTAGTAAAAGTATTGCTCTTTAAACGTACATAACATACCCTGGATTGGGAGAACCAAACCCTAGATAGATATCGTAGCTTCTTTTGAGCAAAGTTGTGCATTGATTAACTACAGGAGCTGGGTCTGAGCTGGTCATAGCTTCGGGTGCTGCCCCATTAATTTAAGAAGCCAGGTTGCTTCGGTATATATTTCTCTGAATCCTTCAGGTTTGGTCATCTCTTTAAGCTCTGGTGCATGCAGTCGAAGATGAAGCACTGCTCCAGCCTTGGCAATCTGCAGCAGGAAGGTTAGAATTATATGACATCCTTTCCCCTTGTTGAATGGCTCAGAAAAACTTGTGATAAGAATCTGTAAATGATGTTCATGTGCCTGAACTCAGAGTTATGGCACGCTTGTGCTGGGCCGCTGGTGTCCTTGCCTGCTGTTGGAAGTAGAGTGGTGTATTTTCCACAGGGTCATATCGAACAGGTGATCAGCACACAGATCATAATATCGACAACTAGAACATATCTACTCGACTTAAAATTGAATTAACACAATGCTAGGTAACTGCATCAACCGATGAAGAAATTGCTCCCTTTTCCAGCTTCCCTTGCTTGCCTTCTCAGCTTTTTTGCCACCTGCACAATGTCACAATGCATGTAAGTCTATTTAATATGATGGATCTCTTTACTGTCTATATCCACGTCAATAAATGCATGCATGCTATTTCCGCAGGCTGATGAAGAGACAGACGAAGTTTATGCCCAGATGACGTTGCAGACAGTATGCCTGGTAATCAACTGATCACTTGATATATATTAATCTAATTTATTGGCTCTGAAATAATAATCAAATTAAATAATCTGCAGCAAGAGCCGAGTGATCTGTATTATGTGCCTATTGACATGGGTACGCGAAGCAAACATCCCACTTATTACTTCCACAAGACATTGACAGCGAGTGACACCAGCACGCATGGTTGCTGCTCGATCCCCCGTCGAGCTGCAGAGAAAGTGTTTCCTCCTCTGGTATTTGTACCAAGTTTTTATATTTTGTGATAAAAATTATGACTGGTTACTTAATTTTACCTGACAAAAGCAAATTAAAAAGATCGTGTTCATGCAGGATTTCTCAGTAGAGCCTCCAGCACAAGAGCTGATCGCGAAGGACCTTTATGGTAATGAATGGAAGTTCCGCCATACCTTCCGAGGTAGATCATTCTTTAACGTTGAATTGGGATGTGTGATCCCATTGCAATGGATTAAAGGATGCTTATAAACTTGCTACGTATATATTCTTCTAATTCAGGACAGCCAAAGAGACATCTGCTGACGATAGGATGGACTCACTTTGTGAATGCAAAACGACTAGTCGCCGGGGACTCCGTGATATTTATTTGGTATCTTTCGCTTCTTCATCACTTGTTTCATATTCTTCACTGAAAGCTGCAGCTCCTTTTACATCAATAGACTTAGCAAAATAATAATAATAATAATAATAATAATTTTAAATTTTCAGGTACGGATATAATGAGCTATTGCTGGGAATCCGGCGAGCCAATACACATCCTCGAGTCAGCTTCGCAGACAGCATGCACGTAGGCCTCGTCGCAGCTCACGCCGCTTCTACAAATACTCCTTTCACTATATATTATTTCCCAAGGTAATTAAAAGTAAATTTATTGAACTTTTCATTATTAAATTAAAGCGATGCTGCTCAATGCAATGGAAATAATATCCATTAGTTATTAATTTTAATTGATTGTTTTTGTAGGACAAGCCCTTCTGAGTTCGTTGTTCCTTTAGCTAAGTATGTTAAAGCTGTTCTCCACACGAGATTGTTTGAAGGCATGCGTTTCCGGATGCTGTTTGAGACGCCCGAGACAGGTGTTCGACGGTAGGCGTCAGACATTTAATTCCCAAAAAAAAATATGCATGTATTTCTTCTTTATTTGACAGAGATTATTTGATTGCTCATAAAGTTTGACTTTTTGTGTTTGGTTGTTATTAATTATCATCAGGTATATGGGAAAGATTGAAGGGATTGGCGAGCTTGACCCTGTCTACTGGCCAAATTCACATTGGCGATCTGTCAAGGTATACAAGTTTGTTTGCACAATCCAGTTAGCAAAACATTGTTTTAGTTTTTTTTTTCTTTGGATTTAGTTAGTGACATATTATGAACACTTGTTGGAATATGACACAGGATCTCATGTTCTAATAATACAATCAAGTTAAAATTGATCCTAATTCATCACTTATTTTAAGAATTTGACTTGTGTGCAGGTAAGCTGGGATGAGCCCATAATTGTGGAGAGGAAACTAGGAGTTTCGCCATGGGAAATCGAACCACTGACAACCTTTCCAATGTACTCCTCTCCTTTTTCTTTGGGAATCAAGAATCCATGGCCTCTCACAATCCCCTCCAACCTAGGTATCTACCGAAAATGTATATACATTTATATATATTAAAAACTTTTATCGTTATATAATTTTATAATTCATCTTGTTAGGTCAAAGGGATGAGGAGATCAACTTGGTCGCAAGGCTAATGTGCTTCCAAAGTGGTCAAAATCTAGGGTTCACTCAAGCTCATAACCCTATCAACAACACTGCACCATGGACTCGCCAAAGATTTGATGGTGTCCACGGTGAGGTGAGCCATGTGCCCACTGCAAAAGAGCTACCATCACCCTCATCTGCAGAGATGCTGCAGCTACTCCAACAGCAAACTGATCAGACGAATCGTCAAAATGCTCAGAACGAAGCAGCAGCAGCAGCAGCAGCAAGGGATCATCCATTGCTTGCTGCTTATGCTGAGTTCATCGGACCTGGCATCATGCCTCAACCTTCGCACAGCAAGGCGTGCCCGGCCGATCAGGAAGATAACTACTCACTTGACCTGCACTTCTACTCTCCAACCTCGGAGAATGTTCTCACGTTGCAATCCCCGTCCTTGGACACGACCATGTTGGCATCATTTCCTACTACTTTCGAGATGTGTATCCACCGTGGTGACTCGGTTGGGGGTGAGTTTGTCGCGAAGAATGGTGATGAGAGATTCTTCGTTTAGGCCTGGTGTATTTGGGTGAAAGGTAAGAAGCAGCCGAAGAGGAAAAGAAAAAGATGAAAGAATTGTTTTGTACTGTCCTTGTTCCTCTCCTTCTACTTATCCATTCAAGTAAACTAAACCTTTAGGGTGCGTTTGATTGGGGATTATTTTTAATAATTTTGATTATCCATCTAAAGTGATTAACAAAAATCCTGTTTGGTTTAAGTAATCGGTGATTCCCGAGTAATGATTCATGTCCGACACATCAGTAAAAGAGACATGCAATCCGGAATTGAAAAACTTTAGAAAAATAAAGATTTTATTGATTTCGGGGTTAAAATTTTTTTTATGTTTTATTCCAAGTAACTTTGATTATGTAATTATTTGTGATTACCAAATAATCACATAATCAAGATTTTATATAATAACTTGAACCAAACACTTCTAAATCCCTTAGAGTATAAGAAAACGTTGTCTTTATTCCT
>JBBUKS010042755.1:0-10505 GCA_038050645.1 Hedychium gardnerianum | reverse complement strand
GATGTAACAATTTTAATTCGAATTATTGATAGATTAAGTTTCTTTAAAGAAAACTATATTTAATTATTTTTTCTAACGCTATTAAGTTGTTCAATAATTGAGAACTTATATAAAATCAATATACAATTTATTTTTAAATTATACACCATAAATATATTTATCTAATAATTACTATATATAAATAAAAAAATATTGAAATCGTATCGGCACAGTACGATACGATACCGAAACTGTATCATTCCGATCTGGGACCAAAACCTCAACATGAGTCAAGATTTTAAACCTTGATTTTTATATATTTTATTGTGATAATTTAATTAGGCTTTATGAAAGTCTATTGGAACTATCCCATTTAAGTTGGGAGTTGATTGAATTAATTAAATCAAAAGTTTTGTTTATCCACAGTACCGCAGGGCTCGCGACCGCGACGCCACCGGCGGCTGCGAACGCGTAGCAGGAGACGTCCGACTGCACCAAAGGCATCGCAGGACGCGTCCGGTGCGGCGGTTATGGACACCTCCTGGGATGCCTAGGCTGGCCGCCGAATACCTTTTCCGTGAGGTTGGTGGCCGCCTAGCACCTAGGCGATGCCAAGGCAACCGCCTAGTCCAAAATTTAGAACACTGAATTATGCTCAACTAGACAATATTGGTATGCATGCTACTTATAGAGTGCCTTTCCACATTTGAATTTTGAACCATATATAAGCTACCTTAGATAATGATGATGACCTTCAGTCTATATGGTTATGCAGTCGGAGAGTGCTTAAATGCTCCCAATGCCAACTTTGAGAAGGCTGGTGAAACAGCTGAGTTCTCTACTTAGAAGTTAGCGTACTTCAAATAAAATACAAAATGAGTCCTACTCATATAAATGCCATGTTCAAATTGAATAATGATCTATCTAAACTTTTTTTCATTCATAATACCCTTGTGCCTTCTATGTTGCATGTAGATAATCGTAAGTGTTAACATCCAGGAGGGAAGCCCAATCCAACCTATTCCAAGGCACTTAGGTGGGTAACCTACTGGTATTTTGGCCATGCCCAAGTTGATTTCAATAATTACTAAGCAAATCCTGCTCTCTCAGATGGAAAAGAGAGGTGAAAACTCTTGCACTCTCAACCACCCCTCAAGTGGACCGGAGCAGTAACCTAATCACTCGATCCACATGCCATAGGTCAATTGTGTAGGTGGCATTCATACCAATGTTAGGGCCTGAGATGGAAGTCCAATCTAACCGAAAATGCCGAGGCACTTTGTAAAGAACCTCCTGGAACTTGTGCATCACAAAGTGAAGTGCAGTTAACCATATGGGACTAAGAATGAGTGCAGATTATGCCATTGACCAGGGTGGAGCTAGCTGTGGACCCTACAGTCTCAATGCCAACCAAACACACAAACAGCTATGAAGACCATATTTAGCACCAGATGCATGTGTTGTTGTGATTGAATAGAACATTTATTGACAATACCATATCAATAATCAATTTTCATTGCATAAATATGAATTCATGTCCAGCATTTCTTGGAAGTATGATACCTTGGGCTTTTCTCAATATAATAGCATAATCTAATAATTGGCATTATATTTTTATGTGAATATTCAATCTCTTGATGGATTACAATAGACATGGGCTTAGATCAGGAAATATAGCTCCCAAAAACAAAACTGCACTGTAATAGCAGATGAATCACACAAATACACTCGAGAATTTTCTCATGATCACATACAAAATACATATTAGGTGTCAGTGTTAGAATGATTGTAGATAAAAAATCTTAATAAATAGTCACAAGTATGAAGCACCAAAAAACTAGCCACTTAAATTCCATGAAACATGGCATTAAGTTGCAAACAGAAAATGAAAATCCACCTGATTAAAATCCCCAGTATGATATAGGACTACAGCTAAAAGACTGTATGCTCCAGCAGTCATTCGGTGATAAGGGCCACAAACTGCAATTAATTTTGCCAGAGCCTGCATCCAAATACACTTGCTAGCATGAGAAAATGATACACAAAGGACTTTGTTTAGCAGGAAAAACATAAATGTATATATATATATATATATATATACAAACCTTTGTCCCATAATTGACTGCATCTTCAAGTTTTCCCTTGTCAAGGGCTGTTTTTGAAGATTCCAATAGTTGTCGCCCATCTGCAGACGAGCATGCAACTTGCTGCAGAAGATATGAAAGAAATTAAGGCCCATCATTGCATGGAACACTTTTCAGCTGATAATCAATTCTTTTTGTTTCACCTTGTGAACAGGAACAAGGCTGATGATGTCCAACTTATCAAATGGGAAAGGCGAATCCATATCAAAATCTCTGGGTGCCAGTTCAATCCCCACCTAAGAAGAGTGAAGGTAAGATCAAAGGAAAATATCATGCACAAGTTTTCCAAAGGCAAAAATGATAACCACCTTATGGCATATCCCCCTCAAGATGGTATACTTTCTTATATCCTGATAATTTGAGATTGTAAGCTCCCAATCATATCGCTTCTTCAAGAATAGTGTGAGCCATGCCCAGACCAGGGAATGCACATGGACAGAATGTTGTGAAATTCCAGCATCAGGAACCCCAAGGAGCAAGTTAAGAGTTGCCGCAAGTGATATAGGCAAATCTCTGGTTTCATAAACAGCAGCAATGACAGCCCGCACAATATGCTTAAAAGCTCTTACTATCATCTCATGAATGCAGAGTGATTGAACATGAGATAGCTTCTCTGAAAGCTTGACCTAAACAATAAACATAATAAAAACACAATTGAACCATATTAGTGGTGAAATGAAAATGTAGGTATATTGAATCTCTTAAAGCTAAATGGCTAACTTACAACTTGACCAAGCGAATGCATTTGTAGACCTCTTGTATGCATGAAATCAGTCAGAGTGCGACCATCAACAGGGGAAAGTTCTAGCGACCCAAAGTCTGAAACCTTTACTTGATACCGAGGCAATTCATAGTCGTTAAAGTCATCAAACCACCGAAAATGGAAGCATGAAACAAATGCAAAATAAAGCAATCTTATATGAACCTACCAACTTGGGGAGAGCAACTTCATTGTAATATCTCATTGCCATCTCAGTTAATTCCTGTGGAGACTGATGATGAAAAAAAGAGTAAGTTAGTTATACACTACACAAAATTGGTAATTCTCAAATGATTGAAACAAAATCTATGCCGTGTGGCTGTGCTATATAGGTGGGAAAAGGGTACGATGTTGGATTTTTTTTCCTTCTTTCTTTTTATCCCTGTAGCATTCTGCCTAGAAAACTTATTCTGGAATATAGGAGCAAAGTGCACCCAAATATTCAATTGTTAATAGCAACAAAAGCAAGGCATTGACGTTAACTATTCATCTAAGAATTTGCTGTCGGTAATTCACATCACCTCTTGTGATCTGAAAGAAAATTATTCTCTTGTGATCTGAAGAACACACAAGATATAATAAGAAAATTATTTTTGACCTGGACTTGAATCATAAATTATTCAGAACAAGAAAATGGAAAGACTGAACAAATTCACAAAATAAAACGATTTCATAATGCCTGACCTTACAAAGGTTAATACCAGAGTTATAAATATCCTAATCTTATTGGTATCCAGTAAATTAAAGTTGTCTTAGCTGATTAGTTTACTAATATACATTAATCATACATACAACTGCAAATCTTTTGTTTGTGTCAGTAAATTTTAGCCTTGACTTCAGGCTGACAAGGGGATTGGAATATTCCTAGTTCAGCGATCTAGATTTCAACCTGCGCAGATATCTTTCCCATCTCTGTTCTTCAAATGAGTTTACTTTTTAGATACAGTAAACATCAAAGTTATCCTCTCAAAGTAACCACCTGATTCAGGTTAACCAATTTGCAATTTGCAGTGGATGAGGAGTAGTTATCAAGTAGCAAGTTACAAAAGTTCTACTACATGGTAGTGAGATAGTTTAAAAAAACAATGCCCATAAGCATACAAATTGTTGCTTGTTGCAGCCGATAAGACTCTAATTTCCAATTGGTCAAAGGATAAGTCATAACCCAAAATCAGAACCTTAAAAGGATAGACAATTGTCTCTAACCACTAAAACTGGCCTGTTATTTAGATGTTAAATAAGCAGACATTTGACTGAATAATACTTTATCTTAACTTCGACATAACTAAATTTAAGATTAAAAAGACAATTCATTCATGTATGATCAGATAAAATCTAAATACAGATACTTTATTCATACCCATGCTCCTATAATAGAATAATCAGACTGAGTTGGCATGTGATGCCATGCTCATGAACATATGAAAATACATACTTGTAAAATAAGATCAAAAGCCAGAATAAGAGTATAGAAATTCAATGCCCCAAAGATTTTGCCATGATAAAAAAATTGATTCCAGAAGTATTTCTGATCTTGAATATTTTGATTAAAGGAATAAAAAATCAAGGTTATCATTGATTAATGAATAAGATTTTGAATTGTGTGCTTGCCAAACTTCCAGTTCAGATTATTTTCAGTTAACTTCTGCATGAGGAGAAATGCAATGGAGAAGAAAGAGCATCTCATTGATGACATAACTTGAAAATCATGTAGGATGATGTAAAGAAGCATTCTTGTCTCAATATTGCAAAAAAAATCTCTCAAAATTCCATTGCAACTTTGTTATCTAGAGTTGATAATTTCTGAAATTCGTAATTTAGAAGACATTAAATAAGCCACCTTAAATCATCTATCCCCTAAGTACCTTCATATGGAGTCCAACATTAGATTCTTTCAACCGTGTATATGCTGGTTCAGGTAGCAAATCTCTAAGCATGGAAGCTTTCTCAGCTTCTCTGCTTTCCTTCTGATATTCATTGAATGGCATGACCACATTTTGCTTCCCATCATTGGTCTTAGTAGTTAAATTCTTGTCGGCAGTTGAAGTTTTCTCATCATCAAAATGGGGTTTCTTTGAGGGTCTTTTGAGGATTTTAAAAGACTTCCCAAGGCCTTCCACTTTTATCTCATTTTTACTCTTTTCTCCAGTTTGTTTTTCACTTTTTCCACTTTCTTGTTTCTTGTCCTTCTCACCATTATTCTGATCTTGCAAATGTTGAATCCAACAAGCTCCCAGTTCCCATCTCATGAAGGCATTGCTTCCAATTTTCTCTTCCTCAAGCTTAACCAGACTCTCTTTCAGTAATTTCTCCGCAAACATTTGTGCTGCAAAGAGTTCCTCATGTTTTGAGATTTGATTCCTTTTCTCTTGTGATGTATGGCTCTTATGAAGAAGCATTCTTAGACTGAAACAATAGATAATAGTTTCACCATACTAGGCATGTAAATATATTTAACAAAATGGGTTCAGAACAAGAAACAAATACATCTATATACCAACAAGAACCTGTTAATGTTCAAAGAATTTGCACCGCCATTCGGTTGATCCTTGATTTCAACACCTTGCAAAGGTAAATTCACTTCACTTTCCTCATGGTAATTGACTTTCACAATAGCAATGTAACCACAGTATCGCATGGTAACAACCCCTAAAGTGGAAATATACTGCAGTTGAAACCCACAAATTTGTTCGTTGACAAAAAACTTATCAATAAGAGAAATAGAACGACATAGTTATCGTAAGATCTATTAACAATATACAAGTTCTCTTACATGAGTTGTTGTATTCTCATTGGCAGTGATTCCTTTTAGCAAGTTCATCTGGATAAGATTATGGGCATCAATTCCAGTAGTTTTACTCCCATCAATCTTTGTATCCATCTTACAGCTTGCATCCAAAGCATCTTTGGTGACAGTGATGCTAAAATCTCCGACTGTCTCAAAGTGCAGTATTTTATCCTCCCCTGGTGAAAGTTTGTCTTGATTTTTCTCGATAAGTTGCTTCACTGTTGCAACAGCTCTTAATATTGCAATATCTACAAATAAGCTATGTAGCAGGAATGCTCTCCTGTCACGTATTTGTCTCTCTTCTGTTGTCTTACAAGGCATGGACTTGAGAAAAAGGAATTCATTTACCCAAGGCATAGTATCCGTTTCAGAATCCCAGGCACATCCACCTCCATTCCCTCCCCATGTTTCATCCTCAGTGGGTAGGGATGCAAATATTGATGACGACTCAGCAGCAACTGGGGGTACAAGCCATGTGTTTGCACGAAAACCATATGGAAGATTTCCAAACTGCAAGTGAGATGATAGAGCAACTCAAGAATAACAAAACTGAATCCATGGAAAAAAGAGGGTCTTGTAAACTGTAAGATTCACACACATAATTCTAAAGTGTTTCAAAGAGAATGAGACACATTACAGTTACAGGGGAAAACATTGATAGAACTATTGGTCAGACTTAGAAGTTCCCAAACAAAATTATGTTTGAAAACCTGGCTGGTTTACTTATTTGATCAAGATTCTGATGGAAAAGTATTTTGGATCATAAATGAATTTAATCATACAACAAATTGATATGAAGAGCATAAAGAATCATGTAGGGAGAAGTATAAGTAATAAAATAATAATGTATCACACTTTAACCAAAGAAAGGGGAACCACAGCTTTGAAGCAAAATACACACACACACACACACTCAATGAATCTAACAGGATAGAAAATAAACCAACCTTATTACGTTTTATGAAGGCTTTCATAAGGTCCTCATAAGCCTGTAAGAATGAACCACCAGGATGAAGTCCATGTTAGAAGTTAAAACAAAGGAGGCATAATTCACTATAAGTCCAAAATTATCAAAATCAAATGTTCTAACATTGTTTTGAGAGAAAATGCTCCAGCATTGTTATTTCAACTAATTGCTAGTAATGAATGAAGTAGAAAAACAATTGTTAAAGATGCAAATAAACTGGGAAGAGACGAAAGTCTGACACTGTCAAATGCTCTACTGAGATGTCTCAGGAGATCGACAAGATTGTGGCAAAGCACGCGATGCTTCCCGAGACTGTAAAATCCCCTAGCACAAGCCTCGATGATCACAAACTTCCCGTTACATAGCTTCACCTGACCGAATAACCCACTAACGAACTCAAGATGGATCAAATAATTCGCGACAGAAAAGAAGTTAGAGAGAGAGAAAATACGTACTTCGAGGAAGAAGAGATGATCGTCGGATGGATATTCATCCTTCCGAAGACTAGTCGTTCGTCTTATAACTGCAAAATAGGGGGTCAACCATAAAAGGGAGAAGAAAACCAAAAAGGAAAAATGTTTAATTCTTAAATCAAGTGGGGGAGAGACTGGACGGACACTGGACGGGAGGGGTGAGATTGGCAAGCGAGAAGAACTCATAGAAGGCTCCCAGACGAGGGCAAGCGCCGCCAATCTCCGCCTCAAGATCATCCGACGAATCCTTGGCTGGCGGCGAGGATGACGGAGGCTTCGGTTGCCCCTGGCACTGATGGTCCGTAGGGGTCTTCCGGTTTCCAGCAGCACCGGCGCCTCTGACGCTCTTCTTTCCATCCTTTTCGGCGGCGGACGGTGCATCACTGGATGACGGCGACGCGGACGGGGACGGCGGAGCCGGTCCAAAGCAGGTGGTGGAGGAGAGAAGGTCGAGAAGGCGCCGCACGTGCTCAACGGCACGCCCTTCGTCGTAGTCCTCTGCCCATTTTATTACCACAATGAGATTGACTTGCAGTTAACGAAAACAACTCATTTATCAACTGCAGTTTCGAAATCCCTCAAAAATTAAAAACATCGCAATATCTATAATTTCAAGTTATTTAATAAAATAACTAGCATATTTCAGTTTATCTCTATCTTATTAAATATTTTATGTAATTTTTAAAAAATCTAATGATATTAATTAACTATTAAAATTCTTTTAAAGTTTTATATTTTTTTTTAACTAAGATTTCTAACCTTTTCAAATTCCATATCTTTTTAAAATGATTTTTATACAATAAATGCAAGCTGAATTTTTCTTTCCTTAATTTATCAATTCTTTATTTCTTAAATATTAAAATCATTTAATTATTTTTTAAATACTATACAGTTAATTTCTATAATTAATTTATATCATTGTTTATTTCTTAAACATTTGATCTTAACCTCTTCAGCTGTATTTGGGGTAAGTTTAAGTTGGAGTAAATTCAAGTTCTAGTGCTTATTGTTATATATTTTTTAGGATTATTTATTCATGCCATTAAAAATAATTTCAATTATCCATTTTTACGAGTTGTTAATCCTCAGTTGATTATTGAGAAGTTATTTTCAATGTATTTTTTGACTTTAAATATTCTATTGAAATTTTAAATAAATTTTTGGCTTTTATTGTTTCATGATTTAATTTATACATGCTAGTCTTGAGGGAAAATTAGATACAATTAAAAGTATATATTATGAGGAAAAATAGATTAGGACATTTTTGTAATAAAAAAGGCAACTTTATTACAAATTTTTTTGGCTTAAATTGCTATTGAATGGATTCTCAAAAATATAATTAGCGAAAAGAGACAGAGTGTTATCAAATGTGAGAGGTCAATAGTAGAGTGGAGTATCTTTTATGGAGGCAAGGAGAACAAAACTATTGTTATGATTCACATTCGAGTAAATTTAAAATAATAAATATAACAATAATAATTAATGTTATGAACCTTTCAATTTGGTAAATAATCGTTACTCGAACAGTGAGATTTTAATTACCTTCAACTAATGCGAGAGTGCATGGTTTGAGTGCCATGACGTCCACCGAGTCATTCACCTTTGCTCCTTTAACCTGAAAAAAGAAAAAAAAAATAATATAATAGATATTTCCTTTTAAGTGCTAAACTGTTCTTCTATTTTGAATAAATATTATCTAAAATTAGGATAAATAGAAACATTAAATCCTTAATTCTGCTTAATTTATTTAACTCTTCAATCAACTATCACAGTTCCAGCTAATTAATTGGGCCCCGCCAAAACTCTTGATGTGCCCGCGAAGCGAAACTGACGTCAGACCAAATAATAATTATCCGAGTTAATCGAGAAAGAAGAATTAAGAGGAAAAAAAAATCATCTTCTAAATTTTTTTAAATAAAAAGAAAATTTTCTATAATAACATATGATTAATTTTAAATAATTAAATAAGAATTTTATATAGATTTCAAATTTAAGACACAATAAAGAAAAAATCTCTTAATATATATATCTTAATTCTAATCTTATAAAAAAAATTATAAAAGAAAAAAAAATTATTAATAGATTTGTAATTTTAAAATCTCTAAATGAATTAAAAATCTAAAAAATATATAAAAGATGAAAATTATCAAAAAAAAAATCTAAAATATCAAAAAAAAAAACTTAAATACTAAAAAAAATTAAAAATTACTAAAAAATAGTAAAAAGATGTTGAATACTCTGGTATCAATCGCTTCGAGTTAAAAAGAACTAGTCCTCCAGTTCAGGTTGATGCGGGATCAAGATAAGCGATACGGGCCCAAAATAAGGAGGATCGAGGAGACTTTGCCCGGGAAACATCTCCAACCGGGGCCAAGAGGCTTCGTCCGGGAAACATCTCCAACCGGGGCCAAGAGACTTCGCCCGGGAAACATCTCCAACTGGGTCCTGGATAAGGAGGATCGGGGAGGCTTCGCCCGGGAACATTCCCAATCGAGGCCTCCTTCAACTAGTAGTCCCGGTTGAGACCTAAAAATCCAAAAGGCGAGTCCCGTACTCCCAGACTGGGTAAAGGCCAAGTTACTTAAGGCTCAGATCCGCAAGGTCCAAACTCATTATCAGGGGACAGGAAAAAGACTAGACCCCGGGAACTCTGATGGGGCACGTGTCTCCCTGCTACTACGTGTATGAGATACGTAAAAGATACGAGGGGATGTAGTCATCGCTGAAATACAGTCCCCCATACCTTCATCATTAAGGGTACACAGGAGAAAGGCGGTAGGAAGCCAGTATAAAAGCACCGGAAGAGGTATTAAGAAGGGGGGAGAAAAAATTTCATACAAAGAGGAGATGACACTAATACTCTACTAACTTGAGCGTCGGAGGGACCTTGCCGGAGCCAATCCCGGTAGTCCTACTGACCCTTAGGGTTTCCATTTCATCTATTCAGGAATAGCGGAGAACCCCCACTTGAAGCATTGCTAACACTACTTGGGAACCTCGCCATTGTCGTAGCTACACCGTCGGTAGTTCATTCGTTGACTTGCTTCTCCGACGGGAACAAATTTGGCGCCGTTTGTGGGAATTCTCGTTTCTTATACCCGCAAGGAGACACTGAGATGGATGACACTGGCAGAAATCAGGTGATAACCATGACTCGAGAAGACTTTGGCGAGCTGGTGGCCGCTAAAGTGCACGAGAGAATCCAAAAATAGCTCTCAGCAAACCCTTCACATTTCAAGATACCGGCTGGTTCGGACGATGTATCTGCGGTTCCCGCCCGAAGACCGTTACGACCAGCGGAGCTCTTCCTCCCTCGGGCGGTGACCCCCGTCATCGCTGCTGCTCGGGGGTCGACATCCGCGGGGTCGGCTGCATCGGTGACACCGCCCCGGGA
>JBBUKS010042745.1:0-10506 GCA_038050645.1 Hedychium gardnerianum | reverse complement strand
CAACAGAGCCCGCAAGGCTCACAGTTGGTGACTGGAAGGCTTTTGGGTTAGCACCAGCACCAGGGGGAGTGGCGGACCGGAAATCAACTTCGGCCCACGAGATTTGAAAGGGGTCGAAATGCCCCATGAAGACGCCTTGGTTATCAAGGTCATAATAGTCAATTATGTAATAAAAAGGATTTTCGTGGATACGGGCAGCTCGGTCAACATCATCTTCAGAAAGACTCTCGAGCAGATGTAGATTGAGGAGGAGGAACTTTGACCAATGGCAACTCCTTTGTTCGGATTCACCGGACATCAAGTTCAGCCAGTCGGATAAATCACTCTTCCCCTCACCTTGGGGGAGGAGCCCGCAGAGAAGACCTGGCGGACGTCCTTCGTGGTGGTGGAGGCCGAACCAACATACAACGTTATCTTAGGAAGGCCGGCTCTTAATGCTTTCCAGGCCGTAATTTCCACCTTCCACCAGAAGATCAAATTTTCAGCGGAAAATCGAGTAGGAGAAGTGAGGGGAAGCCAATCGGCTGCCCAGAGATGTTACGTCAACATTGTCCGAACGGGCTCCAACAAGACCAGAAGGGTCCAAGGACCTCAAGTCAACGCCATCCAAGAGGGAGCCGCACGAGGGACATCAGGGGCACTGGAAGAGAATAAGGAGGAAATTCGGATCCACCCCAAGTGACTTGACGGTACTACCCGCATAGCGGCAAGCCTGCCCGACGAGCTAAAAGGGTAGCTGGAGAAATATTTAGCGCAAAACTATGACGTCTTCGCTTGATCGACCTCTGACATTAGGGGGATTGCCCCAACAGTGATGGTGCATCGGCTCAACATCCTCCCTGGGTCGAAGCCGTTCTGGCAAAAGAAGAGAAGTTTTGGGATGAAACAAGATCAGGTGATCAGGGCAGAAGTCGACAAGCTCTTAGAGGCGGGGCACATTCGGGAAGTGTAGTTCCCCACTTGGCTAGCGAATATTGTTTTGGTGTCCAAGCCGGGCGGTAAATGACAGGTCTGCATTGAGTTCCGCGACCTGAACAAGGCTTGCTCGAAGGACTGCTACCCCTTGCCCAGCATCGACCAGTTGGTCGACTCAACCAGTGGATGTGAATATATTTTGTTGGTGCAATTTACACTAAAAGTCTAACCCTGAGGTTTTGATGTATGACAACAGGTTAAAGTTAGAGTGTTACTATTTAACAAGTTGAGCTAAGCGTGCAGGGTTGATTGACTTGACGGATCTAGAGGGCCAAACACCAGGCAGAAGTCCAGATGTGCGATTCTGACAGGAAGTCCAGCTGGGTCAGAGAGGACCAGACAGTTGGCGAGAAGTCCAGTCGGGTCAGGGAGGACCAGACGATTGGCTGAATTCTAGATGTGGGATTCCGACAGGAAGACCTGGTGGGTCAGAGATCAGACGGGTCCCCGGTAGGGACTTAGGCACTTGTCCAACTTAGATTCAAAGTGGAATCATAAGTTGAGACCATGATTAAATCCTGGTCATGGTAAGATAGGATTTAAGTCATAATTATATGTATTTATTGCTTTTATTTTAACTTTGTGTTGTAGGAAGACTAACATTTTGCAGAGTTGGGATTTACACTTGTTTGGTCGATCGAACAAGTTTATCAGTCGATCGAACATACCGAAAATTAGCAAGTTGATCAGATCAATCGAAGGATAAGTCCACCGAACGAAGAGGTTCAGTCCACCGAACTATGGGATAAGATCAGCGAGTTGATCGGACCAGATAAGATGAGGGAGAATCGGAGGATCAGTCGACCGAACGGTGAAGTTCAGTCAACCGAACACAAATCTTATCCCGAAGAGACAGCATCTGAACGGGAAGCTGAGCTAATTCAGAAGGATCAGTCGACTGATCAGTCGATCGATAAAATTTGAATCATGAAAACTGATCCCGAGATCAGTGGATCGGATCAGGTTTACCTTCACTATAAAAAGAGGGGTGTCGAAGCTCAAAGTACAAGAACTCAAACAAGCTTCTGCGATCATTCTGCTGCGTCGTTCCTCCTCTACGATTCCACTACGGCCAAATGCTGCAGAAGACCTACATCGACCACGAACTACAATTCTTAGATTCTACTATTGTCGATAAAAATTTTATTATACTTTTTCCAATTCTTGTTAATTGCATAAGTTGGTGTAGCGTTGTTACACCAACTTTCATTGTGTATTCGATTTCTCCGTCTGAAGGTTTTTTGGAGGAGACGTTTAGTGGATTTGGCCTTGGAGTAGTAGTCCGCCGGGGCTGCGAACCAAGTAAAAACCGAATGTGTGCTTTCTTTTCTGCTTTTTCGCTGCGGACTCAAAGTTTCAGAAAGTTTTAAAAGCCAGAAAAGAAAAGTTTTTAAACACGTGATTCACCCCCCCCCTCTCACGTGGACTCGATCCTACACCTCCGACCTCCGTTCTAGTGAGCAAACATTGCTACCCGAACTCTAATGCTTTAGGGTACTTTATCCTCTATCGACAATGATCTTACGGATGCTGGATAGCTTCGAAAAGGCCTCTTCAGTCAGACAGCAACCCTGCTTCTTGATTGCTTTCTCCCTCGCTTTGTGCTGTTAGATTGTGTACGTCGTCGGGCATTGAAGTGAGTTGATCACCTTCGTGTTTGGTGTCATCGGGTTGCATATTCCACCGGATACCAAACCATTATTGCAATCTCTCCCGGATCATTTTGTTTCCGATCATCAGCTAGTACTGAAGATGGAGATATGACTCATGGCTTCCGAAGTCATCTAGACGATAGCTTGGTGTGGATACATATAGAGGCGAGGCTTCATATCCTCGCTTGGTTGATGTCATTCCCGCTCTACGTGATTCGTAAGGTACAACTAGAATAAAAGTTATTTACGTAAAATTTTATATTGCGATTTTGTCTGCATGAATGTATCATGTATGCATGTAGTGCATGTGATCTAATAATTAAGTTATTATGTCTGTTTATTTTTGCTTTCGCTACATGTTTATGAAATGTGTTTTAGCACGCACTCGCATCAGGCTATCCAATAATAGTTTGACCCCCATGATCTTTACAATGACTTTATAAAAGACATTCTAGTAGGATATAGGATAGAACTTCTCCACCTTATGCGCATGACTCACTTTCGGATTAGGGTCACCTTAGTGTGGTTTGTTTTCTTAAATAAGGAATTCATGGTGAAAAATTCCAACACGGCTTCTGAGAACTGGGGGGTCGACAATATCCTAACCCTTCATGAAGAAACACATAGAATAACTATCCAACGTACGGGACTTTCCATTTTCAATACTGAACAGAGCGACCTTTATCTCCTCTATGGTGATCGTCTTGATAAGGAGATCAACTTGTTGCATAGAAAGGGTCGACTGTCATCACACCCACTTCAAATTGCTCATAGCTATCTTTTGAACCTAGCAAATCCATTTAATAGGACATGAATTAAGTTTATCCATACAATGTGTGTGTAATTTCATGATTATCAAATTGGAAGCATTATGACATGTGTTTCAATAGTGATTCTCATTATTAACTTGAAATTAACCAACCATTAGAATGTATAGTGAATGAGCATTGAACCTTCCAAGATTCACAAAGCTTCAACACCGTTACCTTGCCCGAAAATCTATTAGGGAAGTAGCCAATGAAACAATAACTTCATCCTTCCTCCACCTTGTCCTAGGCATGTTCTGGAATAACTACAACATCTTCAAAATTGGAGAATCATCCTCTTATGTTTCAGGTTGAGCCGTGAATCATTTCCTACTTGCTTCTTAGTTCTGTCTGTCATTTTAACATTCACCTAGTATGCCACTTTCCTAGTCTCTTTCGTTCCATACACTCCTTCCAAGCTATCCATTGTTACATCTTGTTTGGGTGTTTTTGAATAAGTGTCCTCATCACCATGAGTTATGAAAGATTTGAAGACTCCTTCAACTCCCACCATTGTCCACATCCTTCAATGCCACCTACAACCCCCACACAACCTTTTTCGGCATAGCACAGACTGCTTCACATTCCATGGTTGTAGTAACCCAAGTAGAAGACCTCTTCTTGGCCATTGCTGAGAAATTAGAGACTCAAAAAGCAAACCAATAGAGCCCATGGACTTGCATTGTTTGCTAGTATTTCTTACATGGGACAAAATAATTATTATTCTAGAGGTGGAAGTTTAGAGAGAAATTGTAGAGAAAGATGTAGAGAATTTGGTAAACAAAGATGAGTTGCCTCTGGATTTAAACAAAAAGAATTTTATTTTAGAAAAAAACTAAAATAGAATAACTAACATCAACCCAAACAAGTGTCTAAATAGATCCAAAACCCTAATATTTAAAAAGATAAAAATAACCCTAATAGAAAAAAAGAAATCTTAACAAAAACTGGAAAAAAATCTTTGGAGGCTCCGAAAAAGTATTAAACAATATTTTTTTTAGCCCAATATTGGGTTGTTATGGGTTCCACCTAGTAATCAATTGTAGATCTCTAAACGAGCTTTGATTTGACATGTAGTATGTCCCGTGATTCAACCCAAGTCAAAAGTTATGACATGTTGAAGCTTGGATCTTCCTGTATCAGTCACCCCAAGTTGAAAAGAACTCATCCTTGAGTTTAGAGTAGTATCATCAGCATTCACAGAATAAGGACTCAAGTGTTTCACATTAAAGACATCAGAAATATTCCAGTGACTTGGAAGCCGCAACCTATAAGCATTATCATTGATCTTCTGTAATATCTCACACAGTACAATCTTTTAATCTTTAAGCTTATTATACTCTCCAACAGGAAAACAATCACAAGATAATACAACCCAAACAAAATCTCCAACATCAAAAGTACATGACAATGATAACTGTCAACCTGAGTCTTGTATTTGGTATTGTTCTCATGAATAGCATGTTTCACATGCTCATAAATATCTGAAGATACTTTGTCATCTCATCTGCTTTAGGACTAAACCATCTTATACGTAGGACATGAGCTAATCTAGTATCCCAGATGGGTTTCGCCCATAGACAACCTCAAAAGGACTTAAATCTACTGGTTTTGTTTCTTGATTGGGTATAGGCAAATTCTTCTTGAGGTAATACCAAATTTCACTGCTTCAATTTAGTTCTTGCCAAACACCTCAAAAGATTGTCCAAATTTTGATTCATCACCTCAGTCTGACCATCTATTTGAGGGTGGTAGGCATTGCTAAAGTTTAATTGTGTTCCCAATTTTCCCCATAAGCTCATCCAAAAATGACTGATGAACTTGGTATCACGATATGTTGTGATAGATCTAGGAATACTATGTAAGCGCACAAAGTAAAGATGGACAATTCGGACAACATCCATGGTCTTCCTGCAAACTACAAAATGGGTCATATTGGAAAACTTGTCAACCACAACTAGAATATAATCCGAGGTTAGTTGGGTCCAGGGTAAGCCAAATATAAAATTCATGCTGACATCGAACTAAGGAATTTAGGAATAAGTAAGGGAGTGTACAAGCATGCATTGATGAGAATTCCCTTAGACTACTGACATACATAACATTGATCCACAAAGTGAACAACATCACTGGTTAGCTTGAGCTAATAAAAGTCAGCATAGATAAGAGTTAATGTCTTTTCACAACCAAAGTGTTCCTCATTATAAAGCTCACTTATAATTTACAGTCTTAATGAACAATCTAGAATGCACAACTGTAACCTACGAAATATATAGTCGTTATTCAAAATAAAATCATGGTGATGCCCATTGTTACCTCCCAAAATATCATTTCGAAGGAAGGGTCAGCTACATACATGTCTGTGAAAGTCTCAAAGCCAGCAATTTTGGTACTCATGGTGGTAAGTAGTGAAAAATGACGGCTTAGGGCATCAGCGACATGATTCAAACTCCATGCTTAGTGCCTCAGCGTAAAGGTGAACTCCTACAAGTAAGCCACCCATGCCGCCTACTCAACTTGTGTTGACCATTGATGTACTTCAAGGCCTCGTGATTAGTAAATAGAATGAACTCCTTCTGTATTAGGTAGTGATGCTAAAGCTTCGAGGATTGAACAATGACATAGAACTCCAAGTCATAGGTAGAATAATTTTTCTCAGATTTTGACAGTTTCTCACTGAAGAAAGCAACTGGATGCCCTAACTAACTCAGAGCACCACCAATGTCAATGTCGGATGCATCACAATTGACCTCAAACATGTTGTCAAAATCAGCTCACGACGGACTATAGACGAGAATGTTATCAAAGTAAACCACCATGAATTTTCCCATAAAAGGTTGCAAGATTTAATGCATAAGTCTTATGAATGTGCTGGGCACATTCGATAGTCCAAAAGGCATGACAATTTGTTAGGACCGGTATGAGCTAGAGGGGGTGAATAGCTTGCTTCTCTTTTTTAGACTTGATTTATAGTGGAAAACTTGAAGTGAACTCCACAATGCTAACTCCTTCTATTTTACTTGGTATCTACCTCCTTGAGGTGACTAATCAAAGGATCCACTCTCCTGACTCATAGTTCCACTATGAATGACTCCTTCTCGAAAACTTTCCGGAAGTGGATAAACCTTGTACAAGCTAGAACTCAATAAGAGCAAGAAAGAAAATACAAATTCAAATTGAAACCAAAAACCTTGCTTACTTAATCTCTTGTTGCTCGAAAAGCCTCTTGTTGTCTCGAAAATGCAGCAACACTTTACCTCAGAATCTCCAAGAATTGGCCACTGCAAAAGCTTCGCGAACTCCCTTTTCTAGGGTTTCTCTCATGCTAGAAAATGCCTTCCAATCGATGGCCTTACCACCAATCGATTGACATGTCAACTCAACCATTCAAAATCTGCAGAATGACTCTTTTCTCTTGTCCAATCAATTGATGAGTCATACCAATCGATTGGTTAGCCTCTAATTGATTGCCCCAATCAATTCAGAGATCTACTACTCTCTCGAGAACTCTGGCTGAATCGATTCACAAACCTTTTGTTCACTCGAGAAAAGACTCCCAATCGATTGCCTCAATCGAATCGATTGCCTCAATCGAATCGATTGGCCACGCTGAATCAATTAGGCTAATCGATTTAGAAGCCTATTGTTCACTATCAATCATTGTCAATTAATTCGGCAGTCTACTGTTCTATCGCGATTTTGCTTCTTCCAATCAATTGGCATGCAATGTCAATTGATTAGCCTAAGCCAATCGATTGGTGTCTCAAGCCAATCGATTGGTATCTAAAGCTAATCGATTAGCTTGAGCTAAAACCTTAAAATCTGATTTAGGGTTTACCAATCGAATGACACTTCCTTCCACTGGATTGGTAACCCTAAATTTAGCCTTTTCAGGCCTGAATTCAAGGCTTGTCTGGTATTTGGTTGACCTCAACTTATCAGAACTTCCTCTGCCCAACATCTAGTTATCTGTGATCTGTTGGAACTTCTCGTTGCCCAATATCTTGTCAACCTTAACCTATTGGGACTTTATCACTCATGCCAAGTGTCTGGTCCTCCTTGACCCACTTGGACTTCCCTTTGCCTAACCTCAGATAGGACTTTCCCTTGCCTAACCTCAGCTAGGACTTCCTCTTGCCTAACCTCAGTTAGAACTTTTCCTTGCCTAACCTCAGTTATGACTTTCACTTGCCTAACCTTAGTTAGAACTTTCTCTTGCCTAACCTTAGTTACGACTTTCCCTTACCTAACCTCTAATTAGGTCTTCCCAAGTCAAGTATCTAGTCCTTCCTTAACCTACTTGACTTCTCTCTCACATATTGTAAAACATCAAAACTCAAGCTCGAGTCATCCCGATCTTAGTCAACTTAGTCAACCTTGACCCGAGGACGATTGCACCAATAATCTTTCCCTTTTTGATGTTTGACAATATGTTTAAGTTAGGCTAACTCATAAGCCCAACTCCCTTCTTCTCATGCTAAGCATGAATGAGAGTTTCCTAACTTAAACCCTATATTCCCCCCCTTGAGATTCATCCCTCTCATAATCTCCAAACATCCAATGAAAGTCTCATATCTTTCATTATCTTCAAATGTTCATCCTTGAGCATACACCCCTTCATCCAATGCTCATCCTAGAGCATTCAACCCAAATCATCCCTTTAAGGTGGAACTCCCCCTCAAAGCATGCTTCAACTTCTATTATTGCACCAACAATGATTTTGAGTTCTTAAATCTTTAAGAATTCCCAAAATTTTAAGTTTTGAAGTTAAAAATTCACCTTTGAATCTTAAACTCCCCCTCAAGTCCACATTAGTCCTCTTTAACCATATCCTTCTGATTTTTATCAAGAAAATTACCCTTAAATACTTGTCCAAGCATTTCATAGGATTATGAATAGTTAAATGACCTAAACGTGGCTTAACCGACTGAAATAGATTCAATTCAGCCAAAATTAGCATTTCTCAATCGATTGATAACTAACATCAATCGATTGGAGTGGTTTAATTGATTGGAGTGAATAGCCTTAGTGGTATGCTACTGTCGGAGTCACCCATCATTATGAAGCACTCCATCTGATGCTTCCATATTCTAAAGTAGTACATTTAATACGGTGGAGGTTCGTGGATGCTTCGCCCCAACATCTCTTTGTGCATCTTTTTCTTGCACAACACAAATTAAAAGGAATATTCCAAGATTTCATTTTGGGATAAGTAGTGCAGAAGGAATAATAATAAAATAAAATATTACAATGAAAAAGAAAATAAAATAAAATGTTTGATTCAATGGTTGCATTGAAATCAAACTCCCCTTGCTCTGATACCACTTGTAGGATTATATAGAACGTGAGAGGAGGAGGTGAATCACATTTTTAAAACTTTTCTTTTCATTTTGAAAACACTCCTCAAGAAAACACGAGTACACAGTAGAAAAATAAAGTTAAAATAGTAGAGAAGAAACAAGACACAGTCAGTTACTTGGTTCGCTGCCCAACGGACTATTACTCTAAGGCTCACGCCCCCTTGGGACATTTTTGAAGCAATCCACTAAGATTCTCTCCGAAGAACATTCGGAGAGAAAGATCGAATACAAATATGAAGGAAGTGTAACACCCTACACATCCTTAAGCAAATATATATAGAAAATAACAACGTTATACCGACAATAATCGAAGTAGAAGGTTGGAGCTCAACGTCGGTGTTGTTCTCGTTGCAGAAGTTCGTTGGAGCGTATATTTGGCATAGGAAAGTCGTAGAATAGTGGTTGCATGGAGATGGCATAGAAGAAATGAATAGAAGAATTGGTAATCTGAGTTGTGGCTGAACCCTCAATATATAGTGCATTGAGGGTGCCTCCAATGAACAAGGGCACCTCCAATGATCAAGGGCATAGCAAAAATGAATAGAAGAATTGGTAATCCGAGAACTTTGTTGTTTATCCTCTCCAGGGCGCCTCCAATCTATTCAGGGCACCTCCAATGCTTCGAGATTATCCTTTATGATAAGTGCTAGAAACACTGTTCACCTATGACACCTCAGTTCATCTAAGGTGCCTCCGTGCATGGCAATCTTCCGAAGGTCATAACTTTTGACTCGGGACTCAAAATCAGGCTCTGTCGGTGGCCACGCATGCATAATTTGAAGATATATGTATATTCCTATAACATAGAGTTAGAAAGATATATTCATGAATATTTTATATTTGTAACTTAAATCTTATCTAACTAAGACCAAGATCTAGTCTAGGTCTCAACTTAGATTTCCTAGGTTAGATCTAAGTTCGACTGACGCCTAACATCCCCACTAGGACTCGGCCTCACTGGATTTGCTTCTCCAGTTTGCTTACTCACTTACCAATCACTGACTTCCTTTCTCAACTTCTTATCTCTTTACCCACCAGGACTTCCTTCTAGGTGCCCCATCTGGACTTTAGCCAGTCGTCTAGTCCGGCTAATCTGACTAGACTTTTTGCCAGCTATCTGGTCCTCTCTGACCCAACTAGAATTTTTTCTAATCGTTTGGTCCTCCCTGACTCGACTAGACTTCTTCCTAGTATTTGGTCCTCTAGATCCATCAAGTCAGTTAGTCTACACACTTAGCTCAAGAAGTTAAACATCAAGAGTCCAACTTTAACTTGTTGTCATACATCAAAACCTGAGTTAGACTATTAGTGAAAATTGCATCAACAATCTCTCCCCTTTTGATGTAATGACAACCTAGATTAAAGTTAGGAAAATGAAGCCTTTTTTGGCTAAGTGAAACATGTGCATAAATAGAGATTTATATAAGTGTAAGAGTATTTTGAGTTTGAGTTTGTTTTCTTAACTTAACCCTTATCATGTGTCATACATCAAAACTTGAGATAGACTATTAGTAAAAATTGTACTAACAATCACTCCTTTTTTGATGTAATGACAACCTGATTAAAGTTAGGAAAATAAAGTATTTTCTTGTTAAGTGAAACATTTTATCTTTGAGAGGTGTTCTAAGGCAATCACCTTATGGCTTGTACTATTTATATGATAAATATAGATTCACTATCTGAGTGCATATTCTTTATGTGTTTGAATTGGTC
>JBBUKS010042735.1:0-10508 GCA_038050645.1 Hedychium gardnerianum | reverse complement strand
AAAAAATCCAAACTCAACCCATTATGCCTTAACCAAAATTTAGCCTATTAAATTCTTAGTTTGGTTCACAACCAAAATAACTTGGTTTAAAAACAAACCAATTTGGTTCATGACTAAACCAAATAGGGTCTAACTCTTCCAAAAGAGATGTAGCCATCCGGGCTTCCGTTGCGATAAAATATCTTCTATATTTGTCCTTTGTCTGGTTCAACCAAACATTATATCTCTCGATCTGATAATCAAATTCTCAAACTTGTTTTACATCTTTCTGATACTCGTAGTATGTGTGACCTTATAGGTTTTCAGTTATGTTGGTCGTCCATAATTAACCATTAATTATGGAACGATCATGAGTGGCACCTAGTAGTACATCATGATCCCTAATTGACCAAAAAATCATAGGTTGATTCTAGAACCATTTCTGAACCTTTCAGCAGCTACAATGAGTCGTGCCTTGTTCCTTTCACTCGTCTTATACCCACTTGGTTCAGGACATGGTTTATGTGTCAGTCCCCACTATGCTGACTATGTCACACCTAGCCCAAGCTATACTTTCTTGTCATATGGATTCAAATTACTCAGAAATGTGTCCAAGAGTCTCGTACTCTTGACATGTGATGCTTTAGCTAAAGACTTCGAGTAATAATTCTGATAAGTGGCCGTAGGGTATACATCTCCTTGTAAGGAATGGTGAATCCTTTGTTGTCTATTCAAACACCTTTGGACACTTTGACTTATACTCAATCATCCTGGGTCCACACCTCCTCGGAGATGCTTGCTTAAGATATCAAAGTATAAGTCTCCATGACCAATATGGATTGAATACCTCAAGTCGAAGGAAACTCGCACTTAAGCTGCAATGAGATCTTCATTGACATATCTATCTATGTAGAGAACCATATGAAGTCTCATGACAAGTCACTCCAATGAACTAGTTACCTTTAACTGGCATCCACGTTTAACTCTCGACATCCTAATATCTCCAGCCAGTGAAGAGTGTAACTCATGCTAGTCTCACAGAATCGATGATGTCCAAAATCATCAATTCATCGACTAGGGATTGTTTCAATATATTCATAATTACACATGTAGAGATGCTCACTAGTTGTGATTCAATCACAAGTTATTTCATGCTATGAATTGTATTATAGACTTTCAGTAAATGAGTTTAAGATCCAATCATGCACATAGAGAATATGTACTCGATTAATGAAACTTTATTTATCTAATAAATAAAAACAAATCATAAGGCGATTGCCTTAGAACACCTCTCAAATATAACATACTCTCACTTGGTCTAATGTTAATCGCTATGGTATCAAATACCATACATATGGACGTGACTCTGAAATTTACTTTATGACAGAGCATTTATCAAAGGATCCACTAGGTTTCCTTCAGTGGGAATCTTCTTGATTGATATTTCTTTCCTACTGATGATCTCTCTGATCAAGTGATAGCGGTGAAGCACGTGTTTGAATCGCTAGTGAGACCTGGGTTTCTTTGCCTGAGCAATGGCTCCAGTGTTGTCGTAGTAAACTGGTAACACTTCAACAATGGTCGGAACCACTCCAAGTTTTGAGATGAACTTCTTGATCAAAACTGCATCCTTTTTTGCTTCTGAAACCGCAATGTATTCTGCCTTAGTTGTTGAATTAGTGATAATGTCTTGCTTAGAACTATTCCAACTAACTGTGCCTCCGTTTAATGTGAATATGTATCCAGACTAGGACTTAGAGTCATCCTTGTCCATCTAGAAGCAAGCATCTGTATACCCGCGTGCAACTATATCAACATCTCCATATACCAAGAACACATCCTTAGTTCTTCTCAAGTATTTAAGGATTGTATTGACAGCCTCCCAATGGTTTATTCCTGGATCTAACTAGTATCTGCTCATGACACTCAGAGCATACGATATATCAGGTCTGGTACATAACATAGCATATATGATAGATCCTATTGCTGACGCATAGGGAATCTTACTCATGCAAATCCTCTCATCTTTTGTGCGTGAGCACATAGACTTTGAAAGGTGAATCTCATGTCGCATGGGTATAAAACATTTCTTAGATTCTTCCATGCTAAATCGTTTTAGCACTTTGTCTATATATATAGACTGCGAAAGACCAAGCAATCATTTTGATTTATCTCTATAGATCTTAATCCCAAGGATGTACATTGCTTGTCCCATGTCTTTCATGGAGAATGTTTTGGACAACCAACTCTTAACTGACTGCAAAACTGGTACATTGTTTCCTATAAGCAATATGTCATCAATATAGAACACTAGGAATACGACCGCACTCCCACTAACCTTCTTGTACATACAAGGTTCGTCAGGATTTTATGAGAAATCAAACTCTTTGATCGCCTCATCAAAATGGATATTCCAACTCCTGGATACTTGCTTAAGTCTATAAATGGACAATTGAAGCTTGCATACTTTATTTTTATCGACAAATGTGAAACCCTAAGGTTGCATCATATATACTTCCTCAAATATATTTCCGTTAATGAAGTTGTTTTCACATCCATCTATCATATCTTATAATCAAAATGAGCTGCTATGGACAGGATTATCCGAATGGATTTAAGTATAGCTACTAGTGAGAAGGTTTCGTCACAGTCAACACCTTACTTTTGACGATAGCCTTTCACTACTAATTTTACTTTGTAGGTAATCACATTACCATCCATATCAATTTTCTTATTGAAAACCCACTTGCACCCAATAGGCGTAATACCTTCAGGTGGATCAACCAAGTTCCAAATTTGGTTCTCATATATGGAATCCATTTCCGACTTCATGGTTACTAGCCACTTGTTCCTTTCTAAACTTTTCAGAACTTCTTCATAATTAGTAGGTTTCTCATCCTCAATGAGCAATACGTCATTCGATTCACTTATGAGAAATCTATATCTCTTAGGAATCGTACATATCCTACTAGTTTTAGAAAGATGTGGTGTCACCATTGGTTCAATCGATGGCTTGTCACTATGAGTAATCAGTTGTGGTTCTTGACTAGGCATCTCTTCTGTGTCTATTGGAGTCTCTTGAACTTCTTCAAGTTCAAGCTTACTCCCACTGGTTTCTTGCAAGAGAAACTCTTTCTCTAGGAATACAGCATGGCTTAAAATAAACACCTTTTATTCCAAAGGATGATAGAATTAGTAACCCTTTGTTTCCTTAAGGTAACCAATAAATAGACACTTATTAGACTTTGCATCTAGCTTGTCTGATACAGTTCTCTTTACATAAGTAGGACAATCTCATATCTTCAAGTAAGATAAGTGAAGTTTCTTACTAGCCCATATCTCATATAGAGTAGATGAGATTGCCTTAGTCGGGACTCTATTTAGCAAGTAAACAGTTTTCTCGAGTGCATAACCCCAAAAGGATTTGGGAAGACTTGTGTGATCCATCATTGACCTAACCATGTCCAACAAGGTTCGATTTCACCTCTTTAATACACCATTATGTTGTGGTGTATAAGACGGAGTCCATTGAGACAATATTCCATTGTCTCTCTGATAATCTTGAAACTCTTGGCTTAAGTATTCACTACCTCAATCAGATCAAAGTATCTTAATACTTTTACCAAGTTGTTTCTCTACTTCATTTCTGAATTCTTTAAACTTTTCAAAGGCTTTAAACTTGTGTTTCATCAAATACACATACTCAAATCATAAGTGATCATCGATAAAGGTAATGAAATAGCTATAACCTCCTCGTGCATGAGTTGACATTGATCCACATACATCGGTATGTATAAGGCCAAGCAACTCTCCCACTAGTTCACCTTTTCTAGTAAAAGGTAACTTTGGCATCTTGTCTTTTAAGCATGAATCACATGTATCAAATGAATCTAATTCAAATGATTCCAGAATTGCAAGTCTTTGCAATTCGGACATGCATTTCTTACTTATATGGCCAAACCGACAATTCCATGAGTAGGAGGTTAAACAATCATCCTTTTAAGCACGCTTATTGCTCGCTTCGATATTGAATATGTCACCAGATGTATCTAACGCGTAAATGTCATTACATAAAGTTCTAGTACCATAAAGAATGTCATTTAAAGTTATGTAACAACTATTGTTACTAAAAGTCAAATGAAAACCTTTTCTATTTAAACAAAAAATAGAAATAATATTCTGTATTAATGTAGGAACAAAATAGCAATTATCTAGTTCTAAGATAAGTCCACTAGGAAGCTTCAACAAATATGTTCCGATGGTCACAGCTGCAACTTTTGCTCCATTGCCAACTCCCATATTTGATTCTCCCTTAACAAGTCTTTTGCTATTCCTTATCCCTTGTATGTCATTACATATATGTGAATCACACCAAGTATCCAATATCCAAGTGTCAGAGGAAATAGCATGACAATTAATAATGAAGATACCTGAAGCAGATGGGACATCAGATGTTGGTTTCTTCTTCAGTGACTCAAGATAGATCTTGTAGTTTCTTCGCTAGTGACCCATCTTGCCATAATGGTGACATGGGCCCTTTTGTGTCGATTCTTCCTTCTTAGTAGCCCTTTTCTTCTCTTTGGCTTGATGCTTTGATTTTCTCTTAGAA
This sequence comes from Hedychium gardnerianum, assembly GCA_038050645.1. Classification (NCBI taxonomy): domain Eukaryota; kingdom Viridiplantae; phylum Streptophyta; class Magnoliopsida; order Zingiberales; family Zingiberaceae; genus Hedychium; species Hedychium gardnerianum. The sequence continues at coordinate 5,920 of JBBUKS010042735.1, read as the reverse complement.
CCTTTCTTAGAGGAATCAAGTAACATCAGACACTTCTATTCTTTCTTAACAAAAGGCTCCACAATCTTGAGCATATTAATCATCTTGGGAATGGTGGATTCAAGATGGTTCGTCCGATAGTTCATCACAAACTGTGAATAACTATTAGGCAAACTATGAAGAATCAAGTCAATACATAATTCATGATCCATCACAAAATCAAGTGATCTCAGCCGCTCGATGTACCCATTCATCTTTAGTACAAATTGCACCGCAGATAAACCCTCCTGCATCTTTGAGCAAAAGAGAAGCTTAGAGATCTTCAACCTTTCGAATCTTGCCTGCTCATCGATAGATAATTGTATAAGCATTCATATGCTCATGTTGCTTCTGAAGCTTAGGAGTCATCGATGCTAGCATTATGCAACTAGCAAGATCAGAATCAGGTATATGCTTTTGATGGGCCAATAATTGGTCCGAAGTTGGATCATTTTCCATACTAGTGGGAAGAGGCTCATCGAGGATATACACAAGTTTTTCCACCTTAAGAACAATTCTTAGGTTTCTAAGTCAGTCCAAGAAGTTTGGCTCGATCAGTTTGTTCGTATCCAAAATAGAGCTCAAATTCAAAGACGTCATGATCAAACGATTAACCTAAAAATATAAAATCGAGCAAATATGAGTAAGATGATTTATTCAATAAATGTAAACAATTTACACAGATATGAAATACACTTATTTATCGAATTCAATAGCCCTTACTTTGAATTCGAGAGATCATAGGTTTTCTCCAAGTGAGTTGATATCCACTATTGACAAGAACAATCTTGGCGTTGGACCAACAAGTCATTCTTAGCTCTAATGGTAGGTATCGAGTATACCGATTACATATCACATATATGTAACTATCACATTATACTATCAACTAATTGATATTCGCATAAACATCGGGTTGTTAACACATTAATAAGTATACATCAAATGTATATCACCCAACTTTACCTCTATCCACGTTGACCTTGGCATTGGCAGAACAAATCAACACTTCAAGTTAAAACCAACCCGTTAATAATGAGATCGTATCTCAATGGTTTGAACCTATTTAATTTCAGGTTGAGCTTGGCATTAGTCCAATAACTCAAACAAGGAATTACACTCTAGTTCTTACCATATTAACGAAAGGTGTAGGCTTTAATATTTTATAAGGGATTTAGTTCTCATCTTCTTTTTCATGCATATGCTCTATCTACATGACATCACATGTATGACATAAATGATGACATGACATATCGCATGCATGACATAATTACATCTGATTATGACATAATTACATCTGATTATGACATAATTACAAGAATTAATGAATGCATCTACATGACATATAATATGGCATGATCATGGTATTAATAATGTCATAGTTATCATAATATAATTTATAAACAAAATATGATTAAGAATCTGATTTTCATAAATCAAGATTCTTTTAATTAATTTTGAAAATAAATTATCAAAATTTAATTACATATTTATCTTAAAAATTATTCTCAATCAAGAAAATCTAATCAATTAGAAAATAATTCCCTAATTTTAATTTCCTAACTAATTAGAAAATTTATAATTAATATTTCTTAATTAACTTAGAATATTTTAATTTTGGAATTTCAGAAACTTTCCATAATTAGAATTTCCTGACATATTATGAAACTTTCCAAAAAAAATGAAATTTTCTAAAAATTACAAAATCTTTCCAAATTAAAATTTTCTTAATTAACTCAGAATATTTCAATTCTAAAATTTTTAGAATTATTTCAGAAACATTCCATAATTGAAATTTTCTAACAAATTAAGAAACTTTCCAAAAAATAGAATTTTCTAAAAATTACAAAATCTTTCCAAATTGAAATTTTCATAATTCTTACCGAATATTTCCAAAATAAAATTTCTTAAATTGTTTTCAAAACTTTCCAAAATTAGAATTTACAAACAAATTAAGAAAATTTCAAAATTGGAAAATTTTAATAAAATAAGAAAAATTCCAGAAAATCATTTATGACCAAATACGATTCGTAAAACAATTTTTACAATTATGTTGAAGTATGATCAGGCTCTAATACCACTGTAGGAAAGCCTGACGTAGATGCTTGCTTTAGACGTTTCACAAAACATGCATAGCAAAAATAAAAATAGAATAATTTTTAATTATTATAACACACACATCCACGCATGCAAGATACAACACGTGTGGATATAACCGCACAATTAAAATTTTACGAAGAAAACTAAATTAACCATTAATCTAGTTATACCTGATAAATCACGTGAAGCGGAAATGACATCAACTAAGCGATGCTTTGGAGCCTCTCCTCTATTCGTATCCACACCGAGCTCTTCAAGACAACTTTGTGACAACAAGGTTCACCTCCGATTGGTACTAGCCAAGCATGGAGGCGACGTGATCCAAGATGAGGAAGATATCAAGAAGTTTGAGGAAGAAACTTTTCTTTCTTTGCTTATGGTTGGCCATGACAACAAAAGGAGAGACCTCCTTTTGTTTTTGGTTGGCAGCAAAGAGAGGGAGAGAGGAGAGAGAAAAAGTTTAGGTTTCAAAAACCTAACTTAATCAATTATTTTTTACATAAAAACTCTCTTCTATATCAATATATAGATCCCTTAGATGGATTGAATAAAAAAACTCAAACCCAACCCATTATGACTTAACCAAAATTTAGCCCATTAAACTCTTGGTTTAGTTCACAACCAAAACAACTTGGTTTAAAACAAAACCAATTTGGTTCATGACTAAACCAAATAGGGTTTAACTCTTCCATAAGAGATGTGACTCATCTGCGCTTCCGTTGCAACAAAATATCTTCCATATTTGTCCTTTGTCTGGTTTAACCAAACATTATATCTCTCAATCTAAGAATCAAATTCTCAAACTTGTTTTACTTTTTTCAAATACTCATAGTGCGTGTGACCTTATAGGTTCCCAGTTATGTTGGTTGTCCATAATTAACCATTAATTATGGAACGATCATGAGTGACACCTAGTAGTACATCATGATCCCCAATTGACCAAAAAATCACAAGTTGATTCCAAAATCACTTCTGAACCTTTCAACTGCTAAATGAGTCGTGTATTGTTCCTTTTACTCGTCTTATACTTACCTGGTTTAGGATATGATCTATGTGTCAATCCCCACTAGGCTGACTATGTCACACCTAACTCAAGCTATACTTCCTTGTCCTGTGGATTCAAATTACTTAGACATGTGTCCAAGAGTCTCATACTCTTGACATGTGATGTTTTGGCTAAAGACTTCGAGTGATAATCCTAACAAACGGTCGTATGGTATACATCTCCTTATAAAGAGTGGTGAATCCTTTGTTGGATATCCAATCATCTCCAGGCACTTTGACTTATACCCAATCATCCCGGGTCCACACCTCCTCAGAGATGCTTGTTTAAGATGTCAAAGTATAAGTCTCTATAACCAAGATGACTTGAATACCTCAAGTCAAAGGAAACTCACACTTAAGTTGCAATGAGATATTCATTGACATATTTATATATAGAGAGAACCATATGAAGTCTTATGGCAGGTCACTCCAATAAACTAGTTACATTTAACTAACATCCACGTTTAACTCTCGACATCCTAATGTCTCCAGCCAGTGAAGAGCGACTGCTTAGACAAGCCAAGGAGTATAACTCATGCTAGTCTCACAGATCGATGATGTCCAAACTCATTAATTCATCGACTAGGGATTATTTCAATATATTCATAATTACACATGTAGAGATTCTCACTAGTTGTGATACAATCACAAATTCTTTCATACTATGAATTATATTATGGACTTTCAGTAAATGAGTTTAAGATCCAATCATTCACATAAAGAATGTGTACTTAATTAGTAAAACTTTATTTATCTAATAAATAAGTACAAATCATAAGGCGATTGCCTTAGGACACCTCTTTTGTTGTTGGATGTCATCTTTTGTAGGTCCTTCTTTATGAAGTTCTTCTTTCTTCTAGTGAATATTTTTCTTACCATATTCACCAATTGTTCTTCTTCATCTGATTCGAAGTCGGACTCATCTTCCGGCTCAGGTCTGGTTCGGATTTTCGTCTTCTCCTCCTTGGTAGAACCTACAAGAAAAGTTATACCTTTCTCGACCTATTTTAGTTAGTCTGTTCATGCAGTTCTAATTCACAAAAAAGCTCATCTAACTTTAATTTAGAGAAGTTCCTCAAAACTTTATAAGTATCTACTATACATGCTCATAATGCATTTCGAGGAAATGAGTTTAAGGCATACCTTGTTATGTCCCTATTTTATATCTGGTGACTAATCAGGTGGAGTCCATTGAGGATGTTCTTGATCCTTGCATGTAGTTGACTTGCAGTTTCTTCATCCTGTATTTTAATATTAAATAAACTATTTAAAAGAAGGTCTCTCTTAGTTACCTTGGAGTCGTTTGTTCCTTCATGTAGTTCAATCAACTTGTCCCAGAGTTCCTTTGAATTTTCGTAGGGTCCGATCCGGTTGAGCTCCTCCTTCGTCAGCCCACATTGTAGGGTATTCAATGCCTTGAAGTCAATCTGGGCCTTCTTCTTCATTTCTAGGTTTCATTTTTTTGAGTCGAGGAGCGTACCGGAGTCATCTGTTGAAGCCATGTACCCTCGTTGGATGTTGAACCATTGTTCGATATCGGTCTTTAGATACACCACCATTCTTTTCTTCCAATAGGGGAAGTCGTCCCCGTTGAAGAGTGGGGATCGAGCGGTACTATATCCTTCGATCTAGGCTATTTAGTTCTTGCAAAGATAGAAATTTAAAACAATATTTCCAAGACTTGATCTTGGGATTAGTAATGTAGGAGAAAATAACCAATTAATAATTGCAACAAAAAAAAATCGAAAAAAAAATCTTGATTTAGTGGTTTCACTAAAATCAAGCTTCCCCGCTCTGATACCACTTGTAGGATCGAGTGTACATGAGATTGGGGGTTAATCACGTGTATTTAAAACTTCTTTTCATTTTTTAAAAACTCGTTCGGAAAACACAAGTACGCAACGGAAAAATAATTAATCTAAAATAGTGGAAAGAAAGTACTCGGTTGATTTTACTTGGTTCACAACCCAATAGACTACTACTCCAAGGCCCATGCCCCTTTGGGACATTTTCAACGGGTAATCCACTAATACTCTCTTCCGAAAAACCTCTAGAAGAGCAATCGATCACACAATGAGAGAAGTGTTACAACCCTACACTTCCCTATGCAATAACTGAGTTAAAATAAATGAACTATAATTACTTCGTTACCAACACATGAAGATAAGAAGGGTTGAGCTCGTGTGTTGGTGAAGATCTTGTTGCAGAAGATGGTTCCGACATTAGTTTGATGCAGCAGGGTCGTAGCACAGTAGTTTTGGAGATTGGGGCAGCAGTATGACGAAGAAATAGCGTTCAGAAGTGATTCATTATTGCTGCTTGGCGAGCTTCTTTAATTACTCATTGGGGGGTGCCTCCATTGATCCGGGGCGCCTCCATTGAGGTTGATCTGATTCGTAAAACTTACTGTTTATCCACTCCGAGGTGCCTCCAAGCTATTCGCGGCATTTCCATCAGTGCCACATGTCAGCAACCGCGAAAACTCATCTTCACTGCTTATCCATGCGCTAAGGCGCCTCCATCCACTTGAGGTGCCTCCAGCACCTCTGCGCTAAGGCGCCTCCAACGCCTTTAGCTTCGAGGCGCCTCCAACGCCTTTGGATCTGAGGCGCCTCCATCCACTCGAGGCACCTCCAGTGCCTCTAGATTCGAGGCTCCTCCATCCACTCGAGGCACCTCCAACGCTGTTGACCAAGGATTGACTTTTACCTACAAGAATTGTTAGTCCAAAAAAATCAAGCCTATAAAACAGAGTTAAATA
>JBBUKS010042734.1:0-30002 GCA_038050645.1 Hedychium gardnerianum | reverse complement strand
ATTGTTTCTTACATGAGTTCCTGATGTTGACTACTGTGAAAGTAAATTAGAAACCAAATAATCTATATATATTTCACAATGACGATTATTTCTTGTTTTGCTTATTTTGAAGTACTTCATCTTGAAAAATTCAAAAATGGATTGAATACAATTGAGATGATTAAGTAGTTAAACTTTGACCTTTGCTTCTTGGTAAATAAAGTTATTAATGTGATTGCAAATTTCCTAACCATCTTTGATTTTGATATTTTGGAATGAATCAGAAGTTAGATTTTGTGCTCGAAAGAATGATGTAATAGTTAGATCTTCTAAATAATTAATTAAATATTTAATGATAAAATTTTAATTATAGTATATTATAGAGATTTTTTTTTGTGAGATGATAATTTTAAGATATTAATCGTTTGAATAAACTTCCGCGATTTTTTTTTAATTTATCTCAGTAGAAATTTGTATGAAACTGAATTAATTATTTTTAAAATTAATTAATTCTAAAAAATGGATAAGTTAATTAGACTTTGCAGTTTGCAGGCTTAGTATATGCCAAACAGTAATGTGTATACTGATGTAATGTTTTATTTTGAAAATAGAAAAATAAAATTAACTTCGCTCTCATGTTTTCGTTCTCACAAAAGAAACGTGAGTAACCGACGAAGCGTGATGACATCAATTAGACAAAGTATCTCTCATGCCACTAATTAAAGATTATATTAAGATTTAAATAATATATTGCTAATTAACCTCTAACCCACGCACTAATGGCCTTTTCCCGTGACCCTAGTCAAAAACCTCACACTCTTCTCGCCCGCCATTTGCCACCAACCTAAACAAATAATAATAATAATAATAAATATCCTTAATTAATAGCATAGGACTGACCGAGTAGAATAATAATTAAAAAATTGCATTAAAATCTTATCTTAAAAACAAAAGTTGTCGTATTCGATTTATTTTACGTAATTTGATGCATGCTAATAAGTGTGATACAGCCGTAGCACTGCTAACCTACAGCTGGATCCCACTTGTATTCCAGTCGCTGCGCGGGTATGGAACGGGTAAGCTGTAGCATTGTTTCCAGAAGCAACCGCGTCCGACGCGGTGCTGTTGCCGTGCCGTTGAAGGTTTATTAGCTGCCGCGTGGGCCTTCCCCTCGTCAGATCGGACGGCTGAAACGTCAGATCATTCACGATCTAACGTTCGAGACCTATGCGGACGCGTGGGCTCACCGCGCCTGACCGTCGCGTGCGCACGAGAAGTTCGTGCGGTTGGCTGGCCGCGAGGAATACAGACAGAACGCTTCCACGAGACCATTTCGCTGCGGCACTCCATCACTTAATATTTAAAGAACGCGGAGTTGAATCCAAGTGTTTTAACTCCGTTCATTAGAGACGAGAGAGGACGAACGATTCTTACTTCTCTGTTCTTGCTGATACAGGGAGCTTTGAGTTTGAGGACTCGTAATCAACTTCTTCTTCTTCTTCGGCGTTTCCATTGTTTGGTAGGTGGGATTAAAATGTTCAAGTTCTTGAAGAACTTGCCTTTTTTTTCAGTTATGGAATGTCGGTGGTTTTACGGGGAAAGGAATCAAATCGAAACGCAGTGTCTCTGAGATTTCCAGTCGATTTTGAACGGATGCGAACTCGCTGCTCCATTTAGATTGATCTTTATATGCAAAGTAATTTCGGATTTCACTGGAATTGCTAAAAAATCGTAGTTTTTCTTCGATTAGTAGATATGGCATCGTCGATTTTCTGCAATTAACTCTTAATTTCTGCTTTTATTCGGAAAGATTGAACAGGAAAGCCATTATTGATTTGCCCTTTTATAGCGCTTTTTTTTTTGTGTGTGTGAAAATGCCACGGATTTTTTTCCTGTTTATCTGTTTATCTGTTGCTGCTTCCTTTGTTCTTCGTCCCTTTGGATATTTTTTTTTCTGAAAGATTTGGTTGCGGAATTATCTGTTTTCTTCCCGATGGATTCCTATCAAAAGGTTGCTATTAGCTAAGCTTTTTATAAGCTTTTTTAGTGTATTATATCGTCTCTGTTTGTTCACTGTGCAGCTCGATCAAGCAGCAGCAGAGATGGCCGACCGCGTCCACCCCATGAAGACGCCGGACCCGGCGATGGCAGATGCGGCGGAGAGTCCTCGCTCCACCACATCCTCCAACACCGGCAGCCTCCCCGCCCGCAAGCCCGCGCCGGAGCCAGGAACCTACGTCATCCAGGTCCCCAAGGACGTGGTCCTCCGACAGCCACTTCCGGGCAACGCCCACCTCTCCAAGGTCTACGCCCGTCGCGCCACCCGCCGCCGGAGCCGGTGTTGCCTCTGCATAACCTGGCTCTTCGCCCTCCTCTTCCTGCTCGCCGTCGCGGCCGGCGTCCTCTACCTCGTCTTCCGCCCTCGCGCCCCCAACTACACCGTCACTGGCCTCTCCATTTCTTCCTTCAACCTCACCGCCGCCACTGTCTCGCCGGTCTTCGACGTGACCGTGCGCGCCGACAACCACCGCAACAAGAAGATGGGCATCTACTACCGCGACGGCAGCGACATCACGGCGGTGTACGACGGCGTGACGCTGTGCGAGGGGAAGTGGCCGACGTTCTACCAGCCGCCGAGGAACGAGACGGTGTTCGTAACGGAGCTGCGGGGCGCCGGGATAAGTCTGGGGGCGGATGTGGAACGGACGCTGGAGGCGGCGCAGAGGGAGAGGAAGGTGCCTCTGGAAGTGAACGTGAAGGTTCCGGTGAGAGTCAAGTTGGGCGCCATGAAGAGCTGGACGATCAAAGTGAAGGTGAAGTGCGAGGTGACGGTGGACGGGTTGAGAGAGAACGCCGTGATCCTGAACAGGGATTGCCATGCGAGGGTGAAGCTTTTGGGATTTCTTGGTCTATGACAAACTAAATTCACGGCGGTGACTTGCAGCTACTGCTCTTGTTTCTGCATACTTGTAAATGAGTTCGTCGACAAGTTCATGGACATTTTTTTTTCCCTGCATGATCGTTGGTTTAGCTAGAAAATCAAAGTGAAAACTCAGGAAAAAAAATTTCCCAAAAGTATTTAGTACAAATTCTCATGAATGGTGGTAATTCATTTTATTGTTTCAATAATGTGTGCTAATTTGAGAAGTGAAATAAAGCCAAATTAACCGAGCTCTGACTCTGAAACAAAGGTTAATTTGAGCATACAAATTCATATTACTGAATAATTGTATTAATTAAGGTCGACTAAAATGTTCTAAATGATTGCGACGGCGGTGGCAATGAACGATAAAGCCGCTGTCTTAACAAGCTCTGCAGCTTCATCTCCTCCGGCGAGTTTCTTCTGCCCGTTTGATGCCGGCGTCGATTCTAAGAAAGCATTCAAGCAATGAATTGGAAGAGGCATAAAATTATTAATTTGATGTTTGCGAAGTAATTAGATATAAGTCATCTCACCAGGTGATTCCTGGCCTCCGTTTCCGGCGGCTGAGGGAGCGGACGAACTGGCCGGCGTTGGAGTTGCGGGAGCTGGTAAAGTTGCCGTGGTTGGACTTGCAACTGGAATTCCCACATCTGAAACATCGGAGACGTCAAAGTCAACTTGATAACAGCAAACAGAGGAATTAAAGCGTTCGAGCATGTTTCCCACCTGAGCACAAACTCACCGGCGGCGTGTCCAGTCGGCATAGGGAGGGGAGACGGAGGGCCCTGGCGTTATCGACGGCGATGCCTAAGTTCTTGGCGCCACCGGCGAGGAGTTCGCAGAGGCAGATGGGGTTGGAGTCAAAAAGACCAGCGAGCTCAGGGCAGCAGTCGCCACTGGGCGCTGTGTCATTGCTGCCGACGGCAGTATAGGACAAGCAGCCAGTCAAGTTGAGGAAGGCGTCACTGCAGTTAACAACCGACAGTGCCGGTGATTGCGCTGCACCGCCAAGAATCATGCCGGATATGATGGCGGCGACGATTGCCGGCGTTATGAGAGAACGCCGGTGCATCAAAAACATCGTGTGAATCGCAGCAAAAGAAAAAGGCAATTGAGTCGCTGATTTGTGAGCTCTTGGAAATCGATCTCAATTTATAGAATCACGAAACATTTGGTTGTTCTTTATTAATGTATCTATTTTTTTTTGAAAGAAAAGAATAAATTGACGATGGAATTGCAGGTGGGAGTTGAAAAGTTTGAATGCTTCAATTACTCGATTCTTGGATCATAGTTCGGAAGATGTTATGGTGAATTAATATGAAGGTGGAAAGATGAGATGATCTTCGTACCAGCATTCAACACCTGTGAATGTGATCATATTCATGTAAAAGAAGCGCTCGCCTTCAAATCATGATAACTAAAAAACAAATAGACGAGAAATGAGTTATACAGAATATAGAAATTTGAAATTTAACCTCAAAATCTCATATGACAAACCATCAACCACTTCAGAATCATCTGAAGAATTAATTGTTACATCAAAGAATTTCCTATTTCTATATATTTAAAAATGTAAAACCGTGAGCGTGTAAGTTCACACATTTTTACGAAACCTATTTCGGCATACTACTTTGAAGAAATAAATAATATATATGTATAAATATGATGACTGAGTGGAAAGAATAGATTCCTTTTAAATTCTGTTAAAGGATGTAAATGAAGAGGGAAAATCATACTCGAGAAATACTAATTTTGTTCGATCCAAATGGATGATGACTAATTCAACGTTTAGAAAATTAAACTGGATATTAAATTGATAAAATTAACAAATCAGTCAAATTGGTGAACAATGCTCATATATTTATAGGCTAGGCATTTGGTCTGACAAGGAGCAGAAGCAGTACTGTTGAACAACATTGTAGCATGGTAATAAATGACCACGATCATAGATTATTACGAGACATAAATCATGAAGCTCATTGATATTCCTCGTAACTCGTTGAAATAAATCACGAAGCTCATCTCTAAGTGTCTTTCGTAATCTATCCTTAAATTCCGTGAAAAAAAAGATAAATCGAAGTTCAGTGACTATAAGATGAAAGGAGATTTTTTTTTCCAAAAATATACGCTTATCGAAAATTAACTTTTAATTTATTATAACTTTTGATTCATTGTAATAAATTTATCATCCATTTAATTGAACACTCACGAGAATAACTGTTGAACAACATTGCAGGTGTATATATATATATTTTGTTTAACATAGACAATATTTTGATCACAAGCATATCTACTATCACGCTATAAAACTATCATCACACCATATTGTTTGGACATATCATATTACACCGTACAAGAGCAAGACAAAAGAGAACAAACCTGACAATTAGATCCACAAGCAATATATTCAAGATCGCCTAGTTACAAGTTTCAAGCCTGCAAGGAAAATAAAATAAAATAAGATAGGAGTTGGTTCGAATCCAAGTTTCATGAGTTTCACACATCACTTCTTGAGTATGGATCAAATGGTAACTGAAGAGGTATACATTTTTCAAAAACTTAGCTATGGCAACAAAAAAGCTAATAAATTAACTCTCATTGGCCAAGACATGCCAATTAGTAATAGAATGGATTCATCGTCATGTCATGCCATCATTCCTAACATGCTTCCATCTAGGCTTCCAGTTAAAGTTAAGGGATTCAACCAAGCGTTGATGAGGATCAATATACAAAGAGCTTGCAAGGGAAGAGTTAGTTCGTAGACTTTGAGGGTGTACTACGAAATAAGTTAATGATGCAATTCTCTCTCATTCTCCAAATTACCACCCAGTATAAGAAGCTCTATCTTCCATTATTTTAACTATGCTTAATCAGAATTCACAAAAGAGAGCCAAAGAAATCTATTTATAATTTCACAATCACCAAATAAACCGTGCTAACAGATTAGTAACATGCAGAATATCAAATTTGAGTACCTTACTGGCCATGTTGCTGGAAAGCCAATCCAGCCCCTCATACAAACCTTCACCAGATGTTGCACATGCACTCTGTATGTACCTATAATCATTACCCATTACTTGATCAAACGACTAGTAGATAGGGTTTTTTTTTGAAAAAAAAAGAGATATGAACGATGACACTGAACTGAAACAAAAGGTAAAATTAAAAGAACGGACATAATATTCTAGCAGACAAGCAGAAGGCACAATAGGTGACTCAAGCAACTGTCACTGAAAATTAGTTGTCATGGATGCAGAATCATACCAGTGTCGTTGACGTAGGGAATGCAGTCCAAGCTTATCAGTAATTTCAGCAGCATTCATTGCATTCGGTAGGTCTTGTTTATTGGCAAATAGAAGCAACAAAGCATCACGTAATTCATCCTGAATACCCACAAGAAGAAGCATGTCAGCTATGAATTCAAGGCCAAATAAATAAACGCTTGAGTGAAGATACTAGAATATTTTAGTTTCTACCCAATGATTCAACATCTTTCACGATGCATGATTATAAATATAATATCTTAGTCAGACTTCCATGTTTGACACCATGCACCTTGTTCCTGACATTCCCATTGACTGAACGTAATTTTTCTTTTAAAATGTGTAAGACTCCTAAATCCGTTATGGGGATGGATGATTCTAGACAAGACCAAGAGACATAGGAAATATATCTCGCATAGGAGATAAAAGCAAATGAAGTTACTTGGGAAAATGTTACACTCAGGAAACCATGGAAATCAGTCATGCTACCATTGCAGATAGCATTCACCTTTCTAGAATAACTATTCTCACAACTTAGATCAATCTAGTATTTGAACTTATACAATCTAGACATCTATCATATTCTTGGAGTTTAAAGAGATCCAGTGATAAATTGTTGAAATACTATGATCCTGAGGAAGGTTCACTTGCAAAGGATCCTCAGATTTCAAGTTTCCAACAACATATTGCTTGAAAGATGATTTGGTAAACATTTCTGTAACAAAATAGAAAGTAAAGGTTCTTGCAGTATCACTGCAGTTCTTGCCCTAGCTCAGTTCTTCCACTCAACATATTTGAATTTTACCACCGAAATGCAAGAGGCCACAAATGTGACACTGACACTGACACTACCACCATTTATTTTGGATATTGATGTAGCCTACCAATCCTAACTCATAACTTCCTATCTGTCATGTCACTGCAACTTTGCTAATTTGTTTTATTTCTTATTATTTTTTGTTCACAAAAGGACATTAAAATGGTTGGTAAAGTTGACTACAAATAAGCATCAAACGTGAACATAGTAAGGACAGGCTACATGTTGTCATTCACTCTGATGATCGAAAGCTATCATAATGGTGATTGAGAAGCTAGATGAACTCACCTCATTTAGCATCCTGTGCAGTTCATCCCTGGCCTCCAAAACACGATCCCTGTCATTGCTGTCAACAACAAATATAAGTCCTTGTGTATTCTGGAAGTAGTGCCTCCATAGTGGTCTAATCTGTTTGGACAAGAAACCAAACAAAGTAATAATAATTAATTGCTAACTGTCATGCAATAGTTCTGAAAACTAAGCATTATGATATAGATGATGTGATTGAACTAAATACAAGATTACAGCAAGTTACCTTATCCTGGCCACCAACATCCCAAACTGTGAAACTAATGTTTTTGTATTCAACGGTCTCTACATTGAACCCTTAGTAAACGGAATAAGCAGAGTAAGTTGCTGTCATTAGTGCAGTTTTAAGTAGCAAATTGTCCTAGAAAAGTAACCATCTGTCTTCACGAATATTGTCATGTGACAGAACTACCGTTATGAAGAAAAATAAATTCAGTACATGCCATTCTCGAAAAACCTATGAATATTAACAATTCATCAATTAATTTAAGGAAATCCTTAGAGGAACTCTAAGGATGCTATTGTTCACTTCCGAGTATGATTATTTGATATTATGGATGATTGGTGACGTAGAAACCATTTCCTTTTTATGTGTTGGTCCTGTCTATTGGTCTTGCCTTGTGTTTATATGGCTTTAGAAGCGACATAAACTAAACAAAAACATTGTTTTAAAGAGTGCATCAGAGCCCAAAGGAACCAGTAGGTATAACTGAAACTACAAAGCAACAAAGTAAGGCTTTCTATGGTGACAAAGTTTGTTGCAAAAGGTAGTTCGTGTTCCAAAATTAATATATTTATGAATCAAAATATAGATTTACAATGTTCAAGAATTACCTCAACAATGATTTCCTAACACTTACATAACTGGAAGTCATCATCGATTGTTTAAGCAAAATGTTGTTCTACAGCAACATACTACAGAGTAATTAGTATATGGTTGGAAAACGTACATATGATTCTGCAAATCGAGAACTATCTTTTATCTTTTAGTTGAATCTTAACAGCTTGTTTATTGTTTAAAAAGAATTGATAAAGTAGAACAGAGGCAAAGAGAGTTTATAGCATCTAGTCACTAGATTCTCTGAAAAAAAAAAAGGTTTAAATCTTGAACTTAATTCCGCAGAAAATCTTTATTGGAAGTATCGCGCGGGAATTGTACCAATTGTGGGGATGGTGGTGACCACCTCTCCAAGCTTGAGTTTGTACAGTATCGTCGTTTTTCCAGCCGCATCAAGTCCGACCATCAAAATCCTCATCTCCTTCTTCGCAAATAGCCGGCTAAAAAGCCTCGTAAAAGTAAGCCCCATCGATTCCACCACTAATAAGCACAAATACCCACAGAATTCAGCAAACAAATAGATCCAGAGTTCAAACCAACAAAACAAAATAATAGTATCTAGAGATAAGCAAAAAAAAACAAGACTCGGCAATTCAGCCAGTAAGCGACCAAATACACTCAGAGAAAGAGAAGAAAATAACAATCGTCACATCCACTCGTTAAAATCATATCATGGCCATTAGGAAATCGGGTATATTAGGACTTACCAATGGATTTCAGGTTCTCCGACGAGTCTTCTCCGGCGAAGAAGAAGAACGACGAGGTCGAGTTCGACGAAACCTAACTCTTCTGCCATTTATAGATGGCGGAAGAGCAACAGTTGAACGCGTCAACCCCACGCCACATACGTGGCATATTCCTCTTGCCAGGCGACGTCAGTAGCCGCCACATGCTTCCGTGCAACCCAGTCCGTTGGATTTAAATCTGTATTAATATGAACCGCTGGATTGATTAAACCGTCAAAGCCGGTCCGGATGGACCATACAGCGTTCATGTTCCAATAGTTTAAAAGACGTACATGGGCCCGCAGGGTGACTGAAATTGAATTAATAAAACACTTGAATTTTTTTTTTTAATTTAAAAAAACAAGTCATTTTTTGTTTGCAATTTCATTTTTCTAAAACTTGCTAATGCGCGAGGAGGTGAACTTATGATTTCTTTCATAAGTGAGTTATATCTTTTGTACACGAAATTGTATAAAATAATATAAAATTTATTACATATTTTAATGTAAACCATATAAAATATTATAGAGCTTATAATATTTTAAAAATAAAACTATTTATAGGTGTCAGATTACATATGATTTGTGAAATTGAATTTGTTAATCTAATGGTTGAGTTGATCCTTTTTTAAAATTAATTAATTAATTAATGACATTAACTCAATTGGATATAGTGTATCTAATTTTTTTTTCGGGAAGAAAGAAATAGGAAAGTTTTTATTGTATATTTTCAAATTTTGAACAACATTGGCTATTGCCTTAAGGTAATTAGTAAGCTTAATTGCCTCCTGTATCTGAGAAAAAATTCATTATTTAACAATAATAACACAATCTTATCATGATTTGAGGCATTAAAAGTTACAATGTCCAACTTATAAGCTCTCATTCAATGTATACATTAGTTATAATATCATACAGTAATGAATTCAATGCTTTGAAAGATACATTCACCAGATACAGATATAGTAATTTTGATTCACTGGTTAACTGGCATTAGGCTGGTGTTGTATTATTATCTCTTTTTTGTTTTGATTAAAATAATAATTAACAAAAAGAATTGGATGAGATTAAATTCTATTTAAGCATCCCTTTTCTTCCTTCTTATGCGTTAAGTTTTAAGTTCAATCAGAGTTAAAATTTCTTCAGTCAAAGTTTTGAAGCTTACAGAAGGTTGTGCCTCCTCCATTTTAGTGTTTGCTTGCTTTCTGAATTTGTATATTTTAACTGAAGGATGATTCAACTCATTTCACTTTTACCTCTCATACCTCGATCCTTGATGATTTGCAGTTCATACCACATCTTCTGAAGTCTGAACCTTGATTTCTTCTATCGACTTAGCTTTTAGTTATCAAAATCTTCATTCATGGAAACTACATGGGCATATTTTTCCTCTGAAGAAGCTGAGCTTCCTTCCTCCCTGCAGTTGCAGGAACGCAGTAGTGATGATGAAGTCAAATCACAAACCATTGGCAGGAGACGAACCGAGACGAAGCAGATGAAGAAGAGGCAGTCAAGTATGCGTTCAGCAAAGCAGCCGACAGATTCCGAAAAGCTTCAGCGCAAGAAGGAGACGGCAAAAGCCTACAGTGGAGTCCTTCGGTACATGAAGAAGCTCACCGAAGTCAGCAACATCAAAGGCTTTGTGTTTGCCGTCATCCCAGAGGAAGGCAAGCCAATGACTTGTGCTTCTGATAGCCTACGAGCCTGGTGGAGTGAAAAGGTCATGGTCGACAGAAGTGGCCTTGCAGCCTTGGATGGCTACAAGATTGATGAACCAATGCCCAATGGAAAAACTAATGGTTCTCTGATCTCCCTTCCCAAATCATTGCTCGAGATGCAGGACACAACTCTAGGCTCCATCATTTCTGCTCTGGTACAGCACTGTGATCCTCCCCAAAAAAAGTTTCCAATTGATGACGGCATTCCACCTCCATGGTGGCCTACTGCGACCGAGGACTGGTGGCCGGAGTTGGGGTTACCGACGGGTGAAGGACCGCCACCATATCGGAAACCACATGACCTCAAGAAGTCATGGAAGTGCTGTGTGCTTGTTGGCGTCATCAAGCATATGGCTCCTGATTTTGACAAGCTGAGGCGACTCGTAAGACTGTCTAAGTGCCTTCAGAACAAGATGACTGCGAGAGACAACTTGGTTTGGGACTTGGTGCTTGGTCAAGAGAGCAGAGTGCATGGCAAGTCAGTTAGTGATGATGCTGAACAAGACGAGACGGATATCCCAAATTCTTATCACAAACACGAGATCATCGCGAATTGTTGCGGCGCCAAGGAGCAATTTGCTCAACAAAAGAACTTGATGGGTTCGTCTGCGCCAGGTTTTACAGGGATGATGAGCATTCCATATCATGTTGCTGGAATTGGAATTCCAACTCACAGAAAGAGATCCTTGAGTGAAACGGGAGCTTCTTATGATGCCGACCAAGTTCAGATGAACACAAACCAATTTTTTCAACCTCAGATTCATATGCACACAGATGTTTTTCATTCGACTTCGGGCTCCAACAAAATCCGTCAAACTCCTTTCAAGGTTATTCCGGAGAGAGGTTCTGAGAAGTCTTCTTATGTACAACGACTGCCCCAGGCAATTAGAAGCCCTCACTCCATGGTTTCCATGAACAGAATTCCTCTGAATGACGCAATGCCGATCACAGTCGACTATTTTAAACATAGTAGTGAACACGGCGGCGGTTGTTGCTTCCAAGTATATGGCCATAGTTCTTGCCAGCACCATGATTCCTTGGCACAAACTATTCCATCTGGATCAGTTTGTGAAACTGGGAGTGTCACTATTTTGCCCAGAAATGTTTCTTTTAGTTCTCTCTTAAATATCTCAGGTGGAGAACTTCATGAAGCATTAGCTGAGCAATGAGAACCTGACTCTCATGCAGTTGATCTGGTTTAGTTCTTGACATCCTTATTCAAACATACAAGTCTGAATAGTGATAGTTCTTATTCTCTTCAGAACATGAGTGGAATCTTTCAGTAAAATTTTCCCAATTTACAGAATCCTTTTTATAGTTCAGAAATTAAGAATTAGATTAAACAATGCGACAGATGTTTAAAGTCAACAAAACTCATAGATTTAAGCCAATAGGATATGATTAGGACAAATCCATCATTCGATGTTAAATAACAAATCGAGGCACAATAATATTGAGTTTGTTTCTGATAACCAAGTGAGGGAGTCTTCAAGGGCACTTAGGGCCCCCTCTCTTGGTCTTCCAGTTATTGTAACATGGACACGCCTCCTTGTGTGCATAGGTCCCTGGGGGAACACACTTGCACTTGTAGCAACACTGCTGACAAAAGAACAGGCAAGGCTTCTTATAGGCAGTCTTGGAGCATCTGAACTGACAAGCACCTGGGCACTCTGCGAAAACAAGATCGTGACGATGATGATTCAAAGTTATCTAGGAGTAAATTGCAGATGTATATGGTACTACCTGCTTGTGAAAATCCAGAATGCTTGTGTTTCTGCTGCTAATTAAACAAGAGAAAAACACCAAGTCAAATCACTAAGCACAGAGTCTTGTTCCATTCTGCATCAAATCTCTATTTTACTAACCCTTGTTCCAGCCAAGCTCACTCCAAGATCCTCAGCTGCCACTTCCTGCAACACGAAAAATTTGACTTCATTTGAACACATGAGCATGCAGGGCAAGAAATTAGAGGGAGAGATAAGAGTATTGAAACCATGGCTGATGCTGCCATTGCAGCGAACAGAGAGAAGAGCAGGAAGACGAGAACTCCATCTGATATCTTCATTTCTGAAGAACCACAAGCAATCTGCTGTGAGTTCTAACATAATGCGTGTACTTATAAGGGAAAAAATGGGCAATGAAGCACTCCCACCTTATCACTCAAACTGCCACCGACGCCCTCAATCAATGCACTCACACCTTTTTGCTTTGTCTACCTCTTTGTTACAGTGAGTCGCTGTGTTTGGTAGATTTACTACATTCATCTAAATTTGACTGCAGATTTGTTCATAACGATGCTCTAAGGATTGGAGGTACAATGGACAAGTATGAGTCTTTACTCTTTGTCTAATATTCTTGGTGCATTTGCATGTGCATTTTCGGCGGACTGATAGCTTGTCCTTGTTAGTCACCTCTGGTTAAGTATCCAAGAAAACGAGTAGTGAAATAAAAGGTTTCTCATTATCTGAAACAAGAGGGCCCTTTCTCACATGCCAGTGTACAAGGTATCATTTATTGTTGGGACAGGCATCCAAAGCAAAGCTGCTGTACTTGGATTCCTTACCTTCGCTGCCAAGGCTCACACTGCATTTTTTTAAATCAATTATATTTAAAAAATATTTTTTTTTTAAATTTCAACCATCTCAATAAATCAAAAAATATTTATAAAAACCTATCTAAGCAATCAGTATCTTTAAGATTATTATTTCATTAGATTTTTTTTATAATACATCATAATTAAAATTTAATTTTTAAATACATGATTAATTACTTAACAAATTTAATCATTACATTATTGTCCCAAAATAAGTCTCATTATTTTTATAACCTCCAAAAGCACTTCATGACATCTTTTAGCCTTAATCATCACCTTGTAATGTTGCGCTTCAATAGAAATATAAAATGTAAAAATCCTTCAATTATTGGATACGCTTAATGAACATCTCCTTGTTTAAAAATTAGCGATAATAAAAATTATAAATAATTTTATAATTTTCTTGTTTAAAAAATATAAATAACTTTATTGGAAATTGATGGTGTTTTTATCGAATCGGTTCAAACTCTCGAGAGTGAGACCATTGTTCTTGGTTAAACCATTAACAGCGGACACTTTTGAGCACTAATAACAATTAACAAATGGAACCTGAGGAGTGAGGCGAGGCGAAGCGAAGCGAGCGAGAGTCTGTGATCTGAGTTTCTTGTGCTGCAAAGATGATCTCCAAGATTCGATCTTGAATTCTTGATGGTACCGTCTTCGTTTAATTTTTTCATTGCGTCCGTCGCCGAAAATATATGATTGGTATTCCTTTTCTTCCCGAGATTTTACTATTTCGCCTCTTTTCTGGGTTGTTGGAGATCATGTTCAGCGTCATTTTTCGAATTTCTGTGGTAGAAATCCATCCTTTTACGTTCAAAGGTCCCGTATTGGGGTTTTCCGTATTTTGGTTCAGGAGGAGGTCTTCTATTAGGGTTTCTATGGTTGATCGTTCTTATAGATTGTGATCGTACAGTTATTCGCTGACCCAAATGGTTAAACACCTATTTGCCACCTTGAGTATGGATCTTTCTTCGATTACTTTATGGAATCCCATCTGTTTGAATCCTGTTCTTGATTGATTTCGAGCACTGTTCTAGGTTCTTAATGCGTGGCTAAAAGATGGATGTTTGCTACAAAATTAGGTATTTTCTTCCAAGACATATCAAGTGCTAAATGGCCAGCAGAAGCATACCGCTAGTTTTGCATGTGTGCCAGCAACCCTTATGTTACTGCATTGTCTGTGCAATACTCCTGATTCTTCCGTATCTCTTCTCCTCGAGTTATGGCGGCAAATCTGTCATCAACCATGCCTTGCCCCCAAAAGAGGACTTTTCCGTTTTCAAGAACCCTAGTGCTCGATCTAGGGAACATGAAGGTGAGTTGTCTTTGACTGTCTTGTTTGATCATGCTCCTCTTTGCTAGATGATAAAGATTTTGATTGTCTCATTTCTTAATAGCATAATATTTTGATATAGTGATCATCAAATCAGCTTTAACATTTCACCGGAGATAAACCATGGGTTTGGAACCACTCCTGGTATTAACCTGTGCATTATCCTGCTATGTATCACCTTTGTTATTGGTCTTGTTCTTTTTTCTTCTCTTTGGGTCATGGTTCACGGTGCAATCCTCATCTGAATTGACCCTGAGTAGTTAGGGTAGTATTGATCATAGGCCTAGTTTACGCAATCATAGAAAATATAAATTGTGATTTCGACAAGTTTGTTATGTGATAAAAAATAACACGACTTTTGGATCGAACCTTTTCAGTGAACAAAGAGCTTGACCGATGCATTCCAAGCAAAGCACTCTTGAAAGTTTTCATGTATGATTTGCCACCTGAGTATCACTTTGGCATGTTGGATTGGAAAGGCAATGGCAAGAGTGTTTGGCCAGATATTCGCTCCAAAATTCCAAGCTACCCTGGAGCACTGAATCTTCAACATAGCATTGATTACTGGCTCACATTAGATCTCCTATCTTCGGCATTCCCTGATCGGAGTGGCCCATGCACTGCTGTGAGGGTTCAGGATTCTCACGAAGCTGATGTTGTCTTTGTGCCTTTCTTCTCTTCTTTAAGCTCCAATCGGTACTCAAAAATCCATCGACCAGAAACGCAAAGTATCAACCAGCTGTTGCAGCAGAAGTTGGTGAAGTATTTAACAGCTCAAGAGGAATGGAAAAGGTCAGGTGGTAGAGATCACATTATATTGGCACACCATCCGAACAGCATGTTAGAGGCTCGGATGGATCTGTCACCATGCATGTTCATTCTTTCAGATTTTGGGAGGTACATTCCTCAAGTAGCCAATTTGGAGAAAGACATAATTGCTCCCTACAAGCATTTGATCACCACATTCATCAACGATTCTTCTGGATTTGATGGTCGCCCAACCTTACTATACTTTCAAGGAGGTATCGACAGGAAAGGTGTAAGTGTTTTGCTCTCACCTGTTTCTTAAAAGATTGTTCTTGAAAAATAATTCAATGCTGTTTTCTTATTGACAATCATGTAGTCCTAGTAAATAAAATTGTCTTTGCTTGTAAGTAATCAATTACCGTTAATATCAGTTATCTGAAAGATCTTTTCCGTTCAGGGAGGTCTAGTTAGAAGAGAACTATTTGATCTTCTCAAGGATGAAAAAGATGTGCACTTTTCATCAGGAAGTCTCCGTGAGAATGGAACACTCGAAGTGAGTCAAGGGATGCATTCTTCAAAATTTTGTCTCAATATCGCTGGTGACACCCCATCTTCCAACCGTCTATTCGATGCCATAGCGAGCCACTGTGTTCCTGTCATCATAAGTGATGATATTGAGCTCCCGTACGAAGATGTTCTTGACTATTCCAACTTTTGCATCTTTGTTCCAACATCGAATGCAACAGAGAAAGGTTTCCTGATCGAGTTGCTTAGATCTGTGAACCAAGAGGATTGGACCCGGATGTGGAAAAGGTTAAAGGAAGTGGAAGGCTACTTCGAGTACCAGTACCCTTCTAAGAAGGATGATGCAGTTCAGATGATATGGCAGGCAGTGGCCCGGAAGGTACCGGCAATCCTGCAGAAAGTACACAAATCACAACGATTCTCACAGTTCGACATGGCAGATAGTGAGAAATCTGAATTGTTGGAGGATGATCAGGTAGATTCGTAGCTACAGATTCTTCCTCTGTCTCCTCTAACATTGCAGCAATGGATTCCTCAAATTAGTTCATGAATGAGATGAATTTTGCTTATAAAATTTGGGAATTAGTTTTGCTGTTTTCTCAAACTGAGAAGACCACAACATATTGGTTTTTCTCAAAGCTAAAGTTGAGTTGTATGATTCCATTTTGCAATGAAAGGCTAGTTTTTGATATTCTTTAAGGGAAAATGTTTTAGATTTTCGATTTTGAGAGACAGTCTCATTTTACTGATTTGGTTCCTTCAACGTAAAAAAATCAATTAAAATAGACAGGTTTTGAAAAATTGCCCATGGAAAAAAAAATATGAAATTGTTCATGAAAAAAAAGAAAAGGAAAAAAAAAACGCAACGCGTCAATCCGCTTTGCCTTTGCGCAGTTCTCACGCTTTCACGTGCTTATGGGCTTATCCTTACACGTGCAACGCACACGACGATATTCGATATCTGTATGGCCACTGACTGATTAAATTCTTTTTTAATAGAAAATTATAAAGTAGACTCGAAACCTTGCCATATAAATCGATTAATTTGTCCATCGTCAAAATCTATAAATCTTCGCCAACGAGTAGTCCTAATCCACTGGTGGTTAACCGCAGCCCTCACCCAGCTTGGGCCCCACGCTCCACTTCCAATGGAAAATGGCAAAGCCATTAGGTGGCGATGTCGCCAGCCGTAGACATTTGGTTGGAGTCTTGTCATTATTTAGAAAAATAATAATAAATTTCAACCGACGAAATTACAAGATCATTTTCAAGTTTTGGCATATTTATTGTAAAAAAAAAAAAACTATGAAATATATTATATTTCGAAGGGTTACTTTAAATAAAAATTATTATTTATTGTCCAGGTACATTTTTACGGCGTCGACCTTTACAATTAGTTAGATCACCTCGAACTCAGATATTAGATACAGATTATATTTAGAGAATAAATAAAAAATGAGTTAATTGGAGTTTGTAGATAAAGAATGGAGTTACTTTTGGGAATTCGTGGCTAAAACAGATCCAAAATATTCAACCCCTGCACGGCTCCACGCAGTGAAGAAAAGGTCAGAGTGCCTTCCTAGCAGCTTCGCTTCATCTTCCTCTTCCTCTCTCAAATCCCAAAGCGACGAGTACAATACGGTCCCAGAACGCCCCAAGGTAATCCCTTTCCTTTTTCTAATTCGATTCTTTTCAATTTCTCCAATCTCCATGTTCCTTTATCAAAAAGGAAGCATCTTTTCTTGTTCTGCTTCGCATATATTTTTCCTCCTCTCTCAAAGATTTGATTTTGAAGGAACACCGAACGCCTGGGTCTTTTTTTTAGCCCTTTCTTCATCACCTGCCCTTCGTTTGTGTTTTTGTTTATTGCTACTCAGATGGGATGGATCTGTCCATGTTTTCGTGTCTACAAAGACCTTTGAGCTTATTTTTGCAGAGTTTTTGTTCTTCTCGATTAAGACATCGTCGTATGTTCGTGATCAGATTTCTATGTGTGTTGACAGGATGCTGAGGGATTTGGATTTAGGATCCTCTTTGTGATATAAACCTTCCTTTTTTGCTTGGGTGTGAAAGAAAGGTATCTCCTTTATCAGAAACCTTTTCCCAATTGTTGAGATTTATTCGATGGGGATTATGTTTTTTGTTCTTTAATCTCTAGGTTTCTTCCTGTTGGAGCTAAGATTTGCTCAGATCTGCTGTTCTATCTGAATCTTGAGCTCTTCCACGCTTTGCATCTATTATCAGTTGGAGAAGTTCACAAGAACTTTAGGAAGATGAATGAAGCGCCGGATGGAAGATCCTGGTGCTATGCGTGCCATCGACTAGTAAATCCCGTCATGGAGCCGGAAGTCAAGTGCCCCCTTTGTGATGGGGGGTTTGTCGAAGAGATAGAGAGAGGGGGACTTACTGATTCTGACTCTGTCAGATCCGATCGGTCCTTCTCACTTTGGGCTCCAATCTTGCTAGAGATGCTGGGCGATTCTTCTCGGCAATCAAGGTTTAGAAGATATGAGGAAGATGAAGACTCAGATCAGGACCGCGAGTTCGAAGATTTCATAAGGAGGCGCCGTCGGAGATCTGCCATTATCCAGTTACTTCAGAGCTTTCAGGATGATCAGAGGTCAGAGGGAGGTAACGGAGAGCGCGAAGTGGATAGGGAAATTGAAATTGAAAGGGATAGGGATAGGGAAAGGGATAGAGAGAGTCTAATTCTCATCAACCCTTTCAGCCAGGCTATAATCCTTCGAGGATCCTTTGACACAGAGAGCAACGAAGACCGGGAATCGAATAACGGAAGCTCCAATGCCGCATTTGGTGATTACTACATTGGATCTGGATTGGATGTCCTTTTGCAGCATTTAGCTGAGAATGATCCCAACAGGTATGGCACTCCACCAGCTAAGAAAGAGGCAGTAGATGCATTGCCCACAGTGAAAATTGAGGAAGCTATGGGGTGTTCTGTCTGTCTTGAGGACTTTGAAATCGGTATGGTTGCGAAAGAGATGCCTTGCAAACATAAGTTCCACAGTGACTGTATCTTGCCATGGCTGGAACTCCACAGTTCATGCCCGGTTTGTCGAGCTCAGTTGCCTGTTGATGAATCAAAAGTTTCAAATGCGTTTAGTAACGGAACTACAATGGAGGTGAGTGATGGTGGCAGCGACGAGAGAGGTGATAGAGGAGATCACAACCCATTCCGGGTCCCTGTCTCTTGGCCTTTGGCTGGGCTCTTCTCTTTATCAGGTTCTCAGAACAGTGCAAACTCGTCCTCAAATGCAACGGCGTCGTCTTCTAACTCTGAAAATAGTAATTCTCATCGTGAGGAGAACTGACTTTGTTTTGTTACATCGTTTCTGTGTGCATTCAAGGAACAAAAGTCTAACAATCTGGTACATTTGTCGATATCATTCCTTGAAGTTTGTTCTTGACTTAGCTTCGGGATGAAACTCTCTCGCAAAAACAAGTATGATATCGTAAAAGTTTGAGTTTTGTAGAGCTTCTTGTTGTCACACTGTTGCACTCTTTGTTTCTCTTGCTTGTTTATGGAGGAAGGAATAAGTGAATGTAAATTATGTGTACGCACCTTTTATCAAGAATTATGTTGAAAAGATATATTGTAGATGAAATATGTTCAGGAATTGGTTTTCAAATATTTGGGCATTTCTTCATTGCTCTGTCTTGTGGAACAAGTTCGTGTTTAGTCAGACCCCTTTTGTGTGTTTTATGGCTTAAAACAATAGATATTGAGATGGTTTGATTTCCTTTGATTGTAAATTATAATCAAGCACAAAACAAGTATTTTGTGTTGGACTACACTAGCGAAATTTATCATTCCGCCTACTAACCGGCACACGGGAAATTCAATACTCGATACGCAAGCAGAGGTGGAAGGGTTGATCTGTAGACATTTTTCCCAACTCCTCATGTGCATCTTCGTCAACCGCTGACATCTTCTGCGGTCCTGGCCGCGTGCAAAGGTGGGCATGTCGAATCCTAAGCAGCGTAGATGGTTGATTCATAAGTAGGTCCCCAATGGGTCTTCTATGAGTTGTGACCACAAGCTAGAGCAACTTTGACAAGCTGAGATTCTCATCATCAACTGCTCAACCTTACTCCTGCATACCTTCTTCTTGATTTCCTGCAGCCGGACTGCTTCTTCATCAGTGCCATTGGCATCGTGTGTCAGCATGCCGGTGCAGTTGCAGTACTATTCCATTCCGGTGATGATCAAAACTCAGCTCGGAGTGAAATTTAGAACCGTGGTTTTTGCTAAATTTCTTTCAAGGAGTGAATATAGTATGGAGCAGTAGAATTTAAACTTGTGGAACAAAGCAAATGGCTATAGATGAATAGTTGTTTGACTGGTAGATATTGGAGAAAAAGGATTCAGACATATGTACATAAATAATTCATCTACAATTATTATGCTTCCACTGGCTCTATTCAAAGTCTGTACCTAAAAAGGAGATCTCAATTCTCAGCCACTAGATCATGGGCCAGTATCTAATAATTTAGCAATCTTTATCAAACAAAATCACATAATATAACATTCTAATGGCTTTCCATAAACCCTAACCTATGGCTCTTGGCCTATAGTTTAAATGATACTTGTTTAGGTTTCTTGTGCAAGACAGGAAAACACGGCGTATGGTATTCAGAAAATAATAGAGTACATAAAGATTTGCAATAATACTGATGACTGTAAGGATGAACAAATCAGATGCTGCAACTACAAGATATAAACTTTCATGAGATTGAATTCTTGCAGGTGGTCATGTGAGAGATGCAGGTTAACTTAAAATGCTCAAAAAAAAAAAAAAAAAAAATTAATCAGATCGAATAACGTCAAATTTAAAATTTAGGATGATCGATTTAGTCCCACAAAAATTTCTCATCGGTCACCAGGATAAATTAAAAAACGTTAATAGAAGTCCATCCAAATAACCAATATTCTAAGACTCACTTTTCATTAGAGAAACAATTTCCTGTAATATATCGTAACTAAAATTTAAATAATTAAATCCTTTAATTATTTATTAAAAAATTTAATTATTCCATCGTTATTCCGGGGCCAACTTAAAATGCTCAATTGTGGCAATAAAGGCAAAACCCTCGTCCCAGCGCCCCCGTCAATCCGTCCCAGGACCAATACGGAGGAGGTAAATCATGAGGGCTAGTCTAGCCAGTCCGAACAGTGACTAATATATAAAAAGACAGAAATCTGATTACTAATTAAGATTTAATTTTTAAATTTTATTATAATAATATTTCATATATTAACTTAATAATTTAAAATGCTTAAAATGCTCAAGTCCTATGGACCTGTAACATGCAAATAATTGCAAATGCAGAAAAAGTGCTGCCAAAGAGCCTGTTATAGTGCAGAGTTGCAGTCTGAAAATGCTGTTTATGGACTTTAATTGCACCACCAGAACATCTTTCTGTCATATTTAAGGATAGGCAGACAAGCAGGAAATGCCAATAGTGATTCAAGGAAGAACTCTGGCTTCAGAGAACAGGAAGTGCAGTAGCATTTACGTAGTAACTCTCATGAACGGAGTGTCAATGTTAAGTTCAAGTAGCCTAAAAAAATAGTGAAACAAAGTTATCTTTATAAACTAGGATCTAATTCTAAATACCAAAAATAATACAGATAAAAATCTCAGGATTCTCTACGGCAACATAGAACACAAATAGCTTTTGCTAGAAAATAACAGTAATTAGCAAGCACATTCCACAGGGAAAAAAAAAATCCAATGCTGCTGAAAGAAGAGTGCGCATATAGGACGGAAAAGGAATGACTGTACTGTAAGAGAATATTCAGTAACTACGATGTTTTTTTATTTATGAATAGCAACGAGGATCAAACCTGATTGTTCATGACATCTGGAAACCAACCGATCATACAATAATCATATCCAGAAAGAAAAGAGTGAGCAAAGATTGATATGATCCTGAGATGCTATAGCTAGCCTTTTATTTTATTCTTGCTGTATAAAGACAAAGGAGAAGTATCTAGTAATAGATGATGTATCAACCTACTTTTTGATCCTTCTTGCTCTCTTAGCACCCCAAACTTCCATTCTACCTAAGGGGCATCCACAAGGGGAGCGAAAGGTGAGAACAGTGCGTCCATTTAATGGTGCCATCTTCTTCAGCTCAGCTTCGAGTTCCTTGTGATCTTGTCCCAAGTCCAAAGGGCGAGCTCCAAAAGCATCCTTTGGCAATCGTGGCAAGGATTTGACGCACTCCTCTGACTCGAGCTGGATATCAAATTCGACCGCTTTCCGCAAACCTTTGCAGTAGGGTTTGCTGCACTTCCTCGCATGGTAGCTGAAGAATTCCCAGGCAACAACCACCGTGGCGAACATGAAGACAAGCCCCGCCGCGTAAGCGACGGGAGCTTGATACATGACCTCGCCCATGACTTTGATCGCTACCGGCAGAACCTCGTACGACTCCCTGAAGATGAACTTGAAGTAGGGGGCGGCAAGGACGACGAGGGCTATAAGGACCAACACCAGCAACACCAAGTCGATGGCGGCGAAGGCGGAGTGCTCGCAGAAGGGGTGGGAGAGGGGGTTCAAAGACTTGGTCTTCCACCTCGAATTGCCGTTCCGGTGCGCCGACGAGGCCTGCGAGTTGTCCATGTTTCGGTGCTGCTCGAAGGCCCTGCAGAACTCTATCAGCCTCCGGCAATCCACCATCGCAACCCGCGAACCAGCCACGCAATCCGCCCCAAATCAAAGACAGAACACCGAAAAAGATCGAAACTTCACACAGATACAAAGCGAACCGCAGTCGTTCCTACCTGAAGGATCGAGGCGGTCAAAAATCAGCAAGCATAGAAACAGCAAAATTGATCGAATCCCCGCGCCAATTCATCTTTTTGGAATCTGAATCGGCGGGCACAATCCAACCTGCTGAAATCCGGGCCGATAGAGGGGAGCGAAGGGGGATCTAGGAGACGCAATGACTCGATTGGCGTCGACTGGGATCGATCGAGAGGGACCCTAACATCCCCCAGGAATCGAGACCGGAAGTCGAGCAATCGACGGGATGGAGGGAGAAGAGATCGGAGATGCGGAAACCGATCGTATCGCATTCAGCATAAACGACTCGTTGAAAGAAGAAGCGTGGATTTCAAAGATATGACAACACCAATTAAAGAAAAATAGGAATAAAAATTATAAATATATAAATATAAATATAAATATAAATATAAAGAGGGAATGTAGATATTAATTTCGTTTATTTTAATTTGATAATAAATCGTACGATTGATCTTATTTAAATGCTTGATGACGATTAAATTATCTAAATAATTAATTAAATATTTAAAATTTAAATATTAACTGTGATATATTATAGAAATTTTGAATGATAAATTTAAGAAAATTGATTAAGTCGTTTAATGTAACTTAGGGAAAGGATTTTCAGCCCAATTGTTCTTAATTAAAGATTAATTAGGCCCAATTATTTTTTTCAAAAAAAAAAAAAACCAAGACAAAGACAATGATGATTAACTTAATAAAATTAGATATATGTCATATATCTCGATTAGTTTAGAACCTTATCTTCAAAATTGTTAACGTCATTAATAAAAACTAAAAGTTATTGACTGCATCATACAAATATTTACCCTTGTTAAAAATAGAAATGGAAGCATTCTAGGAAAATTTCAAATA
Source organism: Hedychium gardnerianum (assembly GCA_038050645.1). NCBI lineage: Eukaryota > Viridiplantae > Streptophyta > Magnoliopsida > Zingiberales > Zingiberaceae > Hedychium > Hedychium gardnerianum. The sequence continues at coordinate 6,542 of JBBUKS010042734.1, read as the reverse complement.
TCAAACGATCATATATCTATATTCTAAAAAATAAATAAATAAAGAATGCATTTAAAAAACAAATATATATTTTTAAATGATCAAAAATTATTTATTAACGATATTGATAGAGTTGTATTTAGGCAAAGCAACCAATTACAGCAAGAAAAAGAAGGAAAAAAAAAATCAAATCAAAATTTTCTAAAACCAGTGTATTCCAAAGCTTTTAGAAGGTTGTAGGAGAAGAAGCCGTGTATATTCTCCATTTATTGCCGCTTTAATATCTCGTAAAGATCACCGTCGCACCAAGTTTTGGAAACCAATCGCGGCGGCTGATGCAGTTTTCCCAAACAACAAGAGCACAACACGCAGCACTGCGTCCGTTACGATTCATTTCGGTAACTGTCGAGGAGTTTGTTTAAAGAGGCGCCATGGGTTTGAGGCGGGGCAGGTGATGAGTTGGGAAAGGAGGAGGAGGAGGAGAAGAAGAAGAAGACAAAGCGAGAGGAGGGAGGAAAATGAAAGCAAAGAGATCATCCGCCCACACGAGGGATCAGAGTGACAGAGAGAGAAGCGTGGGGGTTTCTTTCTTTTGATTTTTTGTGTAACTTTCTTGCTTTTTGTTGTTCTCGTTCGAGATCGATACTCTGGGTTTTCCTCAGAGCGCTTGAATCAGGAAGAAAGATCCCTTTTTGATGCGTTTAGAACGAGTTTTACGGCGAAATCTGCGCGGGAGAAGTTTCAAAATCACTCCTTTTTGATCGAAATCACTTCGTTTTTGTTCGGACAATGAGTAACCGGCTGCAAGATTCTGTAACGGAGTTGGGATTACATTCTCCTCCTCCGCCACCGCCGGCGCCGGCGCCTTCTTTTCCACTTGAGATAGTTCACGAGACTGAGCAGACCAAGGTCTACGTGAGAGGCCATTGGAAGCCATCGGAGGATGCCAAACTCAAGGAGCTTGTCGCCCAATTTGGCCCCCAGAACTGGAATGTGATCTCGGAGAGGCTTCCAGGCAGATCAGGTAACAGGAAAGGAAGGGGAAAAAAACAAACATTTTTATGGCTGTTCATGATTCATTCATTTTGATTAAATCCTATGAATCAGGGAAGAGTTGCAGATTGAGATGGTTCAATCAACTAGATCCCAAGATCAACCGAAGAGCCTTCGGTCCGGAGGAAGAAGAAAAACTGCTTGCTTTGCACAGGGTTTATGGGAACAAATGGGCACAGATTGCGAGGCATTTCCCAGGGAGAACTGACAATGCCGTGAAGAACCAGTGGCATGTGATCACGGCGCGAAGACAGAGAGCGCAATGCAGGAGCAGGAAATCCTCCTCCCTCGCCGGGGAGTTCATGAGCAGTACTGGAAACCATGCATGGAGTGGGGAATCATCCAGCATCATCAACTACAGGCAACAATTTCAGTTATCGTTGGGTATGTTTAAGCAATAAGGATGGTCATAAAAAATTTCCATTTTTTTTTCTTCCGAGAGCTTAATCTTTAATTTTGTGTACTGATCAGGCTCTGAAGAGAAATCTGGTGAGTCTGAGAATGTCTGCATTGGTGGTCGGGCACAAATGGGAGACCCACTGGGGAATTCTGATGTGAGTTCAGAAGGTTCAGCCACTGAATCGGCCACCGTTGATCTTGCTACTAACTATGCACAGTTGCATGGCGAAACTGAAACAGATGGTGACGGGAAGAACAATGTCCTCTTCATTGATTTCTTAGGAGTTGGAGCGACATAACATAAAGGGCTCTGATAAAAACAACAAAAAGATGGAAGAAAAAGAACTGCTACAAGAGACGAAGGAGAAGAAGAAGAAAAAAATGCAAGAATTACACTCTGAGATCAGATGGCAAAGTTAGCTAGAAACATGGTCAAGTCAAAAGTATATTACCTCAAAGTTACTGCAAGTATCAAGTTGTTTTTCTTATCAGATCTAGAACATGCTTTGCTCCCTTGTGCATGTTTCTAGAAGGCTGCAGCTATCTTATTGCATCATTTAGCTCTGTTAGCTGTCATGAATCTCCTTGAAAACAACACTGGCATTGACTTCAAATTTTTGATGCGCCATGGTGGATAATCTACTCTTTATTTTATTTTTATTGTCTTTCTTTTGTCAATCACTACAAACTTATAATCTTCGAATCACTATGATCCTAAACTCGAACAAAGCTCCCCTAACTCATTCTAAAATGTCTTAAACAACTTGGAAAAAAAAATACAGAATAGTGATTCATCGCCTAATCATTGCTAGCTACACTGTTGAATGTTCAACTGGACGGTGTGCATCCTGCAAAAAACTGACGTTGCTAATCTTAGCAGACTCCCATGTTCTTTAGGACGACAGGGCCACGCCATGAGTACGGTACCACCTAATCCTCTCCTTGACTTATCGGCAAACATTCAATGCACAGTGCATATAAAGCTCAGCGAAGACTGAACTCATCATGTGCTCCAACTCATCGCTTTGTCACCTAAGCCTTATCTTCTTCAGCACGCACTGGAACAGTCTGATAATTAATGGGCTTGTTCAGTCTGATGATTAGTGGGGCAAAGGGAATAATTTAACAGGAGAAGTTGGAACAATTAACTAAGAAACATAAGCTTCTGTCTCCAATCAGGAAGCTTTTCCCATTGCTTATCTCATCATCATGCAATCTAAACTTATCCATAGAAAATAAATTAAACTCTGTTTACCCTTAAACTTACACTACTTTTGTCCGAGCATGCTTGGTTAGATGGATTGGTGTTATGATTGATCCATCATTAGTTTTTTTAATCATATAATGCTTTGGATAAATCTCCTGGTGACCATCAACGAGATAGGACAAAAGATTCAATAATTTTTAGTAGAATTCATATCCAACAACAGAATCCTAAGATGATCAACAGGTCTTTGGAATCATACTCGAGGAAGCATCACAATCTTTTTTCCAAACTCTGTTTAACTAATTCATTATCTACTACAGTTCCCTTGAGGAACTCTGCAAAACGAGTTAAATTTAGTGGTCTTGGAACCAACGTTGGTGGTGCTCTGTTCTTACTCTTTAGGCTTCACGGCTTTAGCGCAAGTGATAGATCGGCACCATGACTTGCAAATTTAAATTAGTTTCTGTTCGTGGTTTCTTTTCTGCAGGTGAAATTTTAAGTTCTTCTTGTAACCAGTGATTGGTTCTGAACGGGCGCTTCAGCGAGTTATTGTTGTTCTCTGTTATTAAAACAGAGGGGTCTGTTTCGATTAGGAAGCTGCTGTGGCTGGCATCTTGGCTGAATGAGTTGTTCCACAAACCGAGCGCGTCGTAGGGGTGTTCGAGCAACTGAGAGATCTCCGGGTAGTCGGCGGCGCTCAGCAGCTCCGATAACGAGTAAGATTTGGGTAGGTTCAGAATGCTATCACGTAGTAACGTTGTTGTTCTTGGAGGACTTGCGGTGATGGAGACATCCACATCCTCCGCGGAGGATGATGACTCTTTCTCGGCTTCCTGCGTGTTGGACTTCTTGTAGATTCTGCAGAGCACCCAATCGTCCAGCTGAAATCATTCATGATCCCATCAGTAATCAGCTTCTTATCGATCAAGTTTTTATTTATTTTTTTTCAGAGATTTTGTGTTAATTCAAGATTACCCTCATGGAGTCACGGAGTTTCATAGCCTTGCAATTGTTGCTCTTCTTCTTGTGTGCGTGAACGAGACGGTACTCGTGCATGATCCAATCGGTTTTGGTCCCCTTGGGCGGCTTCCCGGTGTAGAAAACCAGCGCCTTCTTGACTCCAATGTTCTCATTTCCCTTGCTCGAGGCGATCGGCTTGTCGGTCCCGGTCGCCTTCCAGTAACCCTTCCCGGCGGCGCGGTTGGGCCGGAGGCCGTTCGGGTACTTCCGGTCCCTCGGGGTGAAGAAGTACCACTCCTTCTCCCCAAACCACGCTTTGGCTGAAATGAATCAATTCAGTGAGAAGATGATGCGTAAAATCAGAGGCGGAGCTAGTTGTGGTTGCAGATGAAAACCTGGGAGGTCCCATGGGTCAAACTTGTAGATGTCGACCTCGGCGATGATCGACACCGGGCACGGCTGCGCGGCTGCGCGCTTGGCGAGGTAGTGGAGGATGAGCTCCTCGTCAGTAGGGTGGAAGCGGAAACCCGGTGGAAGCAGCATTGATGCTGGATTGGACGACATGGGAAGGGCAGGCTTTTGCTCTGTTTCCAGTGAGAAAGCCATTGAAACAGAGAGAAACAGAGGAAGAGGAGAAAGCGGAGGAAGAAGGAGAAGTAGAAGAAAGAGTTGAAATTTTTGGAAGAGGAACGCCTCGGCGTGGTTATATTAAGGTGGGATTTTGTCGCGTAGCGGCAGCAGGGACATACGTGGCATTAGCTGCTTTGTGGTGGGCGGCGGAGGGATTCCCCGGAAGACGACGAACTAATGACGTTGCATTTGACCGCTCTGACTGACACGCGTCGACATGTGAGGCCGCTTGATGATTGTCGCCCATCGATCCCTTGCAACCGCCCGATCACGACGGACCCCCTCCGGATCGGACGGACGCACGTCACGTGCTGACTTCAACGGCGCCAAAGTACTAACGACAAGAGACGGCGTCGTTATCAACGTAACGATGTTGCAGCACGGAATCCCGAAAATGCCCTCCTGGTTATTAAGTGGCGTGCGAAGGCAGATCGACACGTGTTAAAGGAGGATAAGCGAGAAGTCGGATCACCGTGACAGGGGGCACCGGGGCGACGAATGGGCGCTCAACACGAGATCTTTCAAAAAGGCGAAGGGGTCAGTGCTTATCTTTTGGTGGTGAGCATTCGTCATTTGTTGTTAATCACTTGATTAGCGAGTAACCAAGCACGCGGATAGGATTAAAAGGATGGTAATTAAGCCAGTTAAATTATATGTGTAGAACAAAAGGAGGAGAATGTGGTGGAGAGGCATCCATTCCATCCACGTATAGAACGAACAATGTCAAAGGAAGAGACAACAAAGCACACTAATCGAAATTAATGGAAATGGGGAAGGTGCCATATGAATTCTCCACTTTTTCATCATTTGATTTGCCTACTACGCAAATTATTTGTATAGTTAATAGGTAAGACCCACAATTTTGATTCAATCAGAATAATTAATTAAATTGGAGTTTGATTTTAACCGAGTGTTCTAGAAGAGAAGGATATAACTATTTTTTTTTTGTTTATGGTGCTAAATGAATTCTAAAATTTAAGTACATATTGTAGAAGTATATTATCAATGTGTTAAAATTTACAAAGTGAAATCCATTTATTAGTTCTTGCCCATCAACTTTTGCTTGAATATTTGAAGGGACTTTTAGGATAAGATATAAAGGTAATTTGAATTTAAGTGGAGAAGAAAGGGATGAGGTAATAATAGAATATATCTTGAGGAAGAAGAGAAAGATTCCTAAACCTCCAATCCATGGAATGGAATGGAAAGAAAAGAATCCATTAATTATCCTTTTTTTTTAATTCCCAAAATGGATGATAAGGCCCCAACAAAATATATATATAAATATACATTTATTATCATATAAGGAAATTAATTCTGCATATATCGTACACAATTGCAATGAAGGTAGATGCATGCATGTAAACTTTTCACATGTCCAAATTAATAAACTAGTCAAAAAGACTCATTGCTTATTCGCTCATCCATTTGGATAAGGTTCGGAAATGGTCCAAATATATAGCAAAATAATAATTCTACCTTAAAATATCGTATCTTTTTAGAAAAAACAAGCATACACTAATTATATGAGGTAGAATACAGAGGTCGTAAGTAGAGTTGTGTGGGGCACAATTAATCCAATAAATTAAAATTACTTATCGTTGACGGCGTTGAACAATTTAATTACCACAAGTTTAAATATTAAATTTTATCTTATAATTCACTTTTCTCAAAGGGAAACTACAATTTTTTTCTTGGTAATAAATGGTCTTTTTTCTTAGTTTAATTTAATAATTAATTGATTACGACGAGAAGGAATCTCGAAGGGTTCTCAAGATCTCTTGTAAAATTTTGTTTTGCACACTTTGACCATAAACCACAAATTAAAAAATTAATTAAAGGGTAAATTTGAATAATATTTCTTAATGGATCTTATAAGACCACGCACTCGTGCAATTTGTCAAATCTGGACTGTCATCCAATGTTGAATCTTATTAAATATTAATCTAATTTTATTTAATTAATTGTAATAAGATCTTAGCTATAAATCCAATTGATAGAATCACAAAGGAAGCTTATTTTGTCATTTCATTAATCATCCTAATTTGATATCTCACTAAGGGGTCCCATTATTTGAATAACCAAATTACGTCACTTAATTCAATTAGAGTCAATTCCACAAAAATGTAAAAATCTTATAGCGATTGAATTAGCATTAGAAAATCTTCAAAGGATAAGTGCAGAAGGTTGCCATTATAAACTTAATAGCGACTTAACTAATTACTAAATTTATCTTACATCGCAAAATAATAATAAAATATAAAATATCATTTCTAATTAAAGACGTAATATAAATTTCATAATTAATTAGCGA